>NW_006495805.1:318930-341846 GCF_000471905.2 Amborella trichopoda | reverse complement strand
ATTTATTTCTTGTCTTAGTACAGATATAGATGGTTCTCTGATACCAAGAAACCCAAGATCTAAATTAGCAATTATATTGAGCAAACCATATATTGAAGAAACCGATGATGATTATTACACAAATTTTATAAGAAGAAATAATATTAGACAGACAACACATAAGAGAGGTGATATATCAAAAACAAACCAGTTAACATAAGTAGCATTCCTAAATTTTAAACAAAATATTACTTTAACTTGCATAATAGAGAAAAGGAAAACTCACATGTAGCACTTGCAATAACTGGAAAATATTCTCCACTCGTCTGGACAGTAGCTCGGTAGAGAGTTCAGATTACAATCACACATATACAATCACTCTTAAAAACAAACTCTGTATGGTTAAATACACCACCCGATATATAGTAACTATAGTAAGAGAAAGAGATTACAAGAGAGAGAGAGAGTATCAGAGAATTAAATAAAAACAATGAGGGTTACGGAATAACAGACTGTGTATTAGTGAGTAACAGACTGTGTATTAGAGTGACACTGCAGAGGTTGCAAAGAGAAAGCAGAGATGTTCTGTAGAGCCACAGAGAGAGAGAGTCGGAGAGCAGAGAGAAAAAACAGAGAAGCAGCAGAGGGCTATAGAGAGGTAGCAGAGAGCTATAGCGACGTAGTAGAGTAAAACATAAAGATAATAGAGATAGCAGAGAAGTAGCAGAGTGCTACGGAGAGGTAACAGAGGTAGCAAAGGAGAACAGAGAAGTAACTTACAGAGGTACCACAGAGAGGTGGTAGACTTTTTGGAGAGAAGGAGTTGCAGAGAGTCTTCAGGAAGAGGACTGGAGACTGAAGGCAGAGAGGAAAGGAGAGCTGTGGAGTAGCAGACTGAGAGACTGAGCGAGAGACTGAAGGCAAAAGGCCTAGAGGGAAAACTGGGAGTAGAGGAGTGGATACTGGGAGAGAAGAAGTCCTGGTGAAGAACTTGCGGTGCACCTTTATATAGAAGGCGGACGCCAAAAATTTTATTTGAAATCCATGGAAAGGTGTCGGTGGAAAGGACATAAAGTATCGGCAAAAGGTGAAAGGACCAAAGGTGTTGGCCGATATGACCGAAAGTGGAAAAAGGTGTCGGCCGACATGATCGAAAGTGGGAACAGTAAAAAGTGTCGGCTGACATGACCGAATGAGGGAATAGTATAAAGTGTCGGCTGAAATGACAGAAAGTGGGAACAGTAAAAAGTGTCGGAAAACAGTGACTTGTCAAAAGGTGATATTGATAGGTGTCGGCAGCATCTTTGTCTTTATTTGATATTGACAGGCGTCGGCAGCATCTTTGTCTTTATCTGATATTTTGTCGTGTCTTGTCCGCTTCAGTTCTTGGATAGTCTGAACTCGCAAATTTCGTTCTCCTGTACATAATCCTCCTCGTTTTGTGTAGAAGTGGACATGTCTTCTTCTTCGTCATCAAACATTTGAAGTAATTTCTTTTTGAGATCTTCTTTGGTTGCTATGGGATGTTGCTGACGCATTTTATTAATATATTCCGACATATTGATCCCTGCTTCTAGGGGTGTAATTGGCACTCTTTTCATTTTGATATTCCCTGGGTCAAGAGCTTTATTTTCATATACGTCCCACCATTTTATATATATTTGTCTTCCCAATTCGTGAATGTATTCCCAATTATTTGTATAATCGTATGATACTTGATAGGACCATTTCATGATCCAAGGTATTTGATATAAGGCCATGAAGTACATATGCAAGTCTATTCTTGTATCATTATTATTATATTCAACGAATTTCCTCAGTGAGGCTTGTATCTTTGGGGGTAATATTTCTGTTCCTGATCCCCAAAGCTGGAACCAGTTTTTAAACCAAAAGGGGAATTCCCCTATTACTGGTATTTTTATTTGAATAAACCATGTATGAAAAGTATTATTATTTTGAAAGGCAAAAACATTATGCCAGGCTTCAACATAATCAGAATATCGAAAATGTTTGTTATTGAAGCCTTTTGTTTGCAACCTTCTAGGTTTTATTGGGTCCATATCCCACTCCTTATATGATGTAATTTTTTGTATTTGGAACTTGGTGTAGGCTATTATATTAGTATTTTTCCTATAGAAATGGACCAATGTAATTGATCCTGTTTCTAAAAGGATGGCTTCAAACCATTCCCGGGTCTTATCATTATTGGATGGGTGAAGGTGATTATTCAAATAAATGTTCGCTATTTCATATAGATATTTATCTTTATGAATATCTTCTATTATTATAGATGATATAAAGGAGGTCTCTTAAAACCTCGTTTTTTCTCCACCTGAGATATTAGATATCCGTATTGCCTCAGGTGAGAAAGTTATTTCTTGTGCCTGCTTTCTATTTAATTGATTTGGGGTTATTGGTGAGGTTATCAGGGTTTTGCTTGGTACTGGGACTATGTCCATTTTTCCCTTTCTCTTGTTTGGCATTATTCGCCTGTCACCCCTGCAAAAACTCACGAGTTAAAAAGTTAGGTAGACAATTAGTAATTCCTTTAATATATTCTATATCAAATTCAAAAGAGGATTAAATACCTTGCCATCTTGCAAAAATTTATTTAGAGACAAGGTTTTTGACATCTTTATGAAGAATATCTTTGGCGGCTTTACAATTAGTTCCTATGAGAAACTTTTGGTTGAGTAAATCACTTTGAAACTTGGTAACATAGTGAACAATGACTAAGAGCTCTTTTTTAATCATAGAGTACTATTGTTGTGTTTGATTCCAAGCTCTAGAAGTAAAACGAACCAACTGTTCATTATTTGAAATCCTTTGTTTCAATATTCCTCCTAATCCTATTTCTGAAGCATCACATTCAATTATTTTGAAAGCAATAGGATTTGAGAGTGTTAGACAAGGTAATTCTTTAACTTTTATTTTTATTTTTCTAACGGCCAAAGTATGTTCATTTGTCCATTTTGGTGGAATATTCTGTAACCTTTGAAATAAAGGTTTAGCATCAATGGCCAGATCTTTATAAAAATTGGCAATATAGTTAAGACACCCCAAAAATCTTTGAAGCTCAGTTTTATCTAAGCTTGGAACTTATCAGCAAATTCAATTGCCCTATCTAATGGGGCAATACTACCTTGGAAGATGTTGTGTCCCAAAAATCGTATTTTGGTTTGGCAAAGGCTAATCTTCCTGGCTGAGACCACCAGTCCTGCAGTTTTTATTGCTTTAATAAAAAATATTCAAGTGCTTAAAATGCTGCTCAATATTTCAGGAAATATTAAAACATCATCGATGTAAACAATCATAAATTTTATATAAGGATTGAAAATATCATTCATAATATTTTGAAATTCTGATGGTGCGTTCTTGAGCCCAAAAGGCATCACATTCCACTCGTACTATCCAAAAGGGACATTGAAGGCAGTTTTATATTTATCTTTTTCAGCAATCTAGATTTGCCAGTATCCAGACTTCAAATCAAATTTGGAAAAAATGCAAGCATTGACAAGTCTATCTAGTAAATCTTTTTTATTTGGAATAGGATACCTTATCCACCCTAAAACTTTATTTAGAGGTTTATAATTTATTACCAAGCGAGGAGCCCCTCTCTCTTTTTCAGAGGCCTTTTCCACATAGAAAGCTGAACAACTCCATAGAGAGGAACTCTCCCAGATAAGCTTCTTCTGCAATAAATAGTCAATTTCTTTTTTGCAAATTTCTAGAAGCTTTGGGTTCATTTGTATTGGCCTGGCTTTAATAGGTATTTTATTTTCATGAAAATCATCCTCATATGGTAGATTAACAATATGCTTTTTTCTATTCCAGAATGCATTTGGTAATTCAGCACAAATTTCTGTTTCTATTTTATTTTTGATCTTTTCTATTAAGGCTTTGCTTTCAAGAGTTAAGAGCTTATCTTCTATTATTTTTTATTTTAGCTCTTCCTTAAGATGGTATAAAAAATTTTCTTTATTAGAAATTGTTTCTTTGATGTTATGTACTTCTCGAATTTTGGGTTTCTCAATAAATTCAAATTTTACATTATGTCCTTCTATATTAGCCTCAATTCCTGAACTATCTATTTTTATTGGATATAATATGTTTAAGAAAGGCGTTCCTAATATTAGGGACTCGCTTAGTCCTTTTACCACAATAAAAGGGAGTTCAAAACAGTTTCCATTAATGCAGACTACAGCATCAGAAATTTTAAAATTTATAATAATAATACTATCGTCTACTGTATTAAGGATTATGGTTGTTTTACAAAAATATTTAGTAGGAACTAATCCTTCATTTGTACAGTTTAAATCAGCTCCCGAATCTATTAATGCCAGAGTTTGAAAACTGTATTCTTTATGGACTATTATTCTTACTAGCGTAAACCACTTTTGAGTAACTACTTTATCTAGTAAGTTTACATAATTGTCAGTTTTTATTTTGCTTGAAGATTCTGGTTCTTCCTTTATAAGAGACAAGGGCTTTTTATATTTATTTATAATACTGTTAAATTCTAATTCCTCATCAGTATCAGCAGGACTATCATCTTGAGGGTTAGAGGCTAGCTCTAAAACCTGTATTCTATTTTTTAAATTTATTATTTCATTTCATACTTCATTTATTTCTTGTCTTAGTTCAGATATAGATGGTTCTCTTTGAACATTATTTTTATCTTCTACTCTTTTGAGTATTTTGGAAAAATTATAGTCCTCTTGAGTTCTGACAAAAGGAGGGGGCATCTTGCTAACTTCGGCAATATTGATATATTGTATTAAGGCTTCTCTTTTGGCCTCAGAATCAGTTGTTTTTTCCATTATATCAATGATCAGATTTTCTTCTCTTGAAAGTGTATTACATAAGCAATTTGTATCATCATCTTCTGAATCTGTACTGTTAAAGATTAAATTCTCATCTTCTATTTCTCCAACAAGTTGTTTCGAGTCCGAATCAAATGAATTATCAGAAGATTCTTCAGTTATTTGTAATATATGGAGTAGTTGACTTCTGATATTTTCTTCCAGTTGCAAGGAATTTATTTTCTTTTTTATTCCAAATTTATTTTTGTAATGTCCTACCTTGCCTTATAACAGACAAGTAGTTTCCTTTTTCCCTTGAATTTCTTAAAACCACTCTTAGGAAAAAAAAATTTAGCAAACTTTTCCTTTGTATTTATTATAGTTCCTGATTCATATTTCTTATTTCTATATTTCTTTCTATCAGCATCCTTGGCCGTTGGCAAAGTATTGTATCGTAATTGCTCACATAAATCTCCTAACTCTTTTCTCCCAGTCATTTCTTGTTTTTTCAATTGCTTCTTTAGCTTTAAATCAGTACAGAGAGCAATGCATTCTGCACATATTTCTGCTGATAGTTCTCCTAATGTATATAGAGAATATGGGATTATTCCTCCATATTTATTATTTAGTCTTGTTCTGACTTTTTCAGCAAAAAGATGGGGTAAGCCAGTAATGAATTTCTCTTTTGAGTGGTCCGACTTACTATCTTCTCTAGAGAGAAGTCTAGAAAAGAACACATCCTTGTACCATTTAGAATGGTATAATGTTGGGCATCTAAGATCAGAGAGGAGGTCTTCCGATCTAGCATCTAATAATGGAGTACTTCCCACGAAATGAAGGGTAATAGTATATATGAATGTATTCACTGCATCACTCTCATTATTGACTATGTCTTAGCCAAATTCATTTTTTACTACCCATTGCCTGGTAGCGGCCAGTATCTCCTTTTTTGTAGTTTCATCAATATGAAAAATCCCACCATCCTCGTAGCCATCCGTTAAACCCACAAATGATGGCCTCGGCTATTTCCTGATCATGATTTCTACTTATTTTGCACGTTGTTGCGTACATGGTCATATGTTTCATTGCATCAAGTATTTGGTTTTCAGATATACCATCTATATTCCAATTGACAATTGTTCTCCCTAAGTATGATTCGGTACTGGTAATCAAATCTTCTTCAAACTGAATGTCTACAGGAGTTGGTCTTGGGTAGTACATCCTAGTCTGAGAAGTTGGTCTTATCTTTCTACCGTATTCTATTCTATTTATTTTAAGGTCTTCTGTTTTAAAAGCTTCTTCCATTTGTTGAATTTCACTATTGGATAGGATTTCTTCTTGGAGTAACATAGCTTCTTGCTCAATGGCTACGCCTTTTCCTTTTATATTCAGCTAAGCTAGCTTTTCTACCAATTCATCTATTAACTCTTTATTGTCTTCTTTCTTTTTTATGCCTTATAAGCTGAATTGTTCCTTACTAAGCTCTGGAGGGGGTTTAAACAATAGAGCCTTTTTGCTATTTATTTCGGTTGCCCTATTTTGAGGTATACTTTGGGGTTTGCCAATCATATTTTCAATTCTTGTTGTCTGTTTCCCTATAGTTTGTAAGCAAAGATTAGTATAGTTATTTTGCTCCATTATATGAGGTATAACATCTATTTTATGAGTATGATGTTCAGTTTCTTTCGGAATCATTTTATAAGACGAGGCTTTTGTCTCAGGTTTTTCCTTTAATGCCCCTTTTAACTAGAGACTCTTCTCCGGAGGTTGAATACTTTGTATTTCTTCTCCTTCATTGGTATAAAAGGTTTGGTACTAATTTTCTATAGTATTAAGACCAAATTTGGAATTGGTATATCCTTTTTTTTCAGAGTGTGTCTTAACCAGTCAAAGAATCCTATATTCTATTTATTTTTCTTTATAAATTTATTGAATCTTTTATGAAAAGCATCTAATAATTCTTGAGGAAATTCAGCTAGATACCAGTCTCAAATTTCTTTATTTTCTTCAGATAGGAAATCATTCGTAGGCCCTTCTATATCTATTTTGAATTTTTCTTCTTTTTGAAGGGTAAGTATATTAAAATCCAAATCCGAAGGTGTAGCTTCATTATCAGATGAGCTAGGTTCATAAACCCTGTAAACTGGTCTTTGGATATTACTATTTGTTCTTGTCAATCCTTCTAGTATGGGTCTTTGTGGTATGGACAACGTAGAATGTCTAGAGGGTATAGCGAGTCTAGATGGTGCTCGCCTAGATTCTTCTGAAAGATTTATTCTAGTACGTCTATTTGAATTGAATTGTATTACTATGTTTCCGTCAGGGTACTCAATAACTTGGTCTGGTTCCCTGTTAATTGGGACTCTGGATTGTTGGTTCTCACAGTGTAAGGACCAATTTTCCGAAAGAGTTACTTGGGACCAGCTTATGGACTTAGGTATGACTGTATTTGATTTCTCCATATTGGTTTGGAAAAACACAGTTTGTCCTTTGGTGTCCATTTGGAGGGCATTAGGACATAAAGTGTTCATCACTTTATAGCATATTCTATATACTAATGCAATATTTTGTGATTCAGGGTTCATACCAAACCCTTGGGTCGTTATATTCAAGGGAAGGACCTTTAAGAGGTTAGGGTCTGCTAAAGAGACAGAGAAGTTTGGGAAGCAGTTAAAATATATAGGTCCATTACAAAGATTAGACTCTATTATTCCTAAAAGGGAGTGTACTATGGTCAATTCTTCCTTATTTTTTACACGTAGTGTACTATTAGATGAAGATGTTGTTCTATTTGATATTGTCCTAATAAAATTTGCCATTTCAGGATAACGGTTGAATACTGAGTCTCAAAAACAGTCCCTGTACCTTTTTCATAGCTCTTCCTGGCCTTTTTCGGTAATGCAGGTCACAACGAATATTAGTTTCAATATCTGATTATTTGAAAGTTCAAAAAGAACCATCTATATCTGAACTAACACAAGAAATAAATGTTCAAAGAAAACCATCTATATCTGAACTAAGACAAGAAATAAATGAAGTACGAAATGCAATAATAAATTTAAAAAATAGAATACAGGTTTTAGAGCTAGCCTCTAACCCTCAAGATGATAGTTCTGATGATACAAATGAGGAATTAGAATTTAACAGTATTATAAATAAATATAAAAAGCCTTTGTCTCTTATAAAGGAAGAACCAGAATCTTTAAGCACAATACAAACTGACAATTATGTAAACTTACTAGATAAAGTAGTTACTCAAAAGTGGTTTACGCTAGTAAGAATAATAGTCCGTAAAGAATACATTTTCAAACTCTGGCATTAATAGATTCAGAAGCTGATTTAAACTGTATAAATGAAGGATTAGTACCTACCAAATATATTAGTAAAACAACCCAAATCCTTAATACAGTAGACGATAGTAGACTTATTATAAATTATAAGCTTTTTGATGCTGCAGTCTGCAATAATGGAAACTGTTTTGAACTCCCCTTTATTATGATAAAAGGACTAAGTGAGTCCGTAATATTAGGAATGCCTTTCTTAAACATATTATATCCAATAAAAACAGATAGTTCAGAAATTGAGGCTAATGTAGAACGACATAATGTAAAATTTGAATATATTGAAAAACCCAAAATTCGAGAAGTACATAACATCAAGGAAACAATTTCTAATAGGGAAAAAATTTTATACCATCTTAAGGAAGAGCTAAAATATAAAATAATAGAAGATAAGCTCTTAACTCCTGAAAACAAAGCCTTAATAGAAAATATCAATAATAAACTAGAAACAGAAATCTGTGCTAAATTACCATATGCATTCTGCAATAGAAAAAAACATATTGTTAATCTACCATATGAGGATGATTTTCATGAAAATAAAAAACCTACTAAAGCCAGGCCAATACAAATGAACCCAAGGCTTCTAGAAATTTGCAAAAAAGAAATTGACAATTTATTGCAGAAGAAGCTTATCAGGAAAAGTTCCTCTCCATGGAGTTGTTCAGCTCTCTACGTGGAAAAGGCCTCTGAAAAAGAGAGAGGGGCTCCTCGCTTGGTAATAAATTATAAACCTCTAAATAAAGTTTTAAGGTAGATAAGGTGTCCTATTCCAAATAAAAACGACTTACTAGCTAGACTTGTCAATGCTTGCATTTTTTCCAAATTTGATTTGAAGTCTGAATACTGGTAAATCCAGATCGCTGAAAAAGATAAATATAAAATTGCCTTCAATGTCCCTTTTGGATAGTATGAGTGGAATGTGATGCCTTTTGAGTTAAAAAACGCTCCCTTAATATTTTAAAATATTATGAATGATATTTTCAATCCTTATATAAAATTTATGATTGTTTACATCGATGATGTTTTAATATTTTCTAAAAATATTGAGCAGCATTTTAAACACTTGAATATTTTTATTAAAGCAATAAAAGCTGCAGGACTAGTAGTCTCAGCCAAAAAGATTAGTCTTTGCCAAACTAAAATACAATTTTTGGGACACAATATCTTCCAAGGTAGTATTGTCTCAATAGATAGAGCAATTGAATTTGCTGATAAGTTCCTAGACATTATTCTAGATAAAACTGAGCTTCAAAGATTTTTGGGGTGTCTTAACTGTATTGCCAATTTTTATAAAGATCTGGCCATTGATGCTAGACCTTTATTTCAAAGGTTAAAGAAGAATCCACCAAAATGGACAAATGAGCATACTTTGGCCGTTAGAAAAATAAAAATAAAAATAAAAGCTAAAGAATTACCCTGTCTCACACTCTCAAATCCTACTACTTTCAAAATAATTGAATGTGACGCTTCAGAGATAGGATTAGGAGGAATATTGAAACAAAGGATTTCAAACAATGAACAGTTGGTTCGTTTTACTTCACGAGCTTGGAATAAAGCACAGCAAAACTACTCTACGGTTAAAAAAGAGCTTTTAGCCATTGTTCACTGTGTTACTAAGTTTCAAAGTGATTTACTCAACCAAAAGGTTCTCATACGAACTGATTGTAAAACCGCCAAAGATATTCTTCATAAAGATATCAAAAACCTTGTCTCTAAACAAATTTATGCAAGATGGCAAGGTATTTTATCCTCTTTTGAATTTGATATAGAACGTATTAAAGGAAATACTAATTATCTACCTGACTTTTTAACTCGTGAGTTTTTGAAGGGGGGACAGGAGAATAATTACAAACAAGGGAAAGGGAAAGATGGACATAGTCCCAGTACCATACAAAACCCTGATAACCTCACCAATAACCCTAAATCAGTTAATTAGAAAGCAGGCGCAAGAAATAACTTTCTCACCTGAAGCAAAACCGAAATCTAATAGCTCAAGCAGAGAAAAAACGAGGTTTTAGAGACCTCCTTTATAAAGATAAAGATCCATATGACATAGCGAATATTTATTTGAATAATCACCTTCACCCATCCAATAATGATAAGACCTGGCAATGGTTTGAAGCCATCCTTTTAGAAACAGGATCAATTACATTGGTCCATTTCTATAGGAAAAATACTAATATAATAGCCTACTCCAAGTTCCAAATACAAAAAATTATATCATATAAGGAGTGGGGTATGGACCCAATAAAACCTAGAAGGTTGCAAACAAAAGGCTTCAATAACAAATATTTTCGATATTCTGATTATGTTGAAGCCTGGCATAATGTTTTTGCCTTTCAAAATAATAATAATTCTCATACATGGTTTATTCAAATAACAATACCAGTAATAGGGGAATTCCCCATTTGTTTTAAAAACTGGTTCCAGCTTTGGGGATCAGGAACAGAAATATTACCCCCAAAGATACAAGCCTCACTGAGGAAATTCGTTGAATATAATAATAATGATACAATAATAGACTTGCATATGTACTTCATGGCCCTATATCAAATACCTTGGATCATTAAATGGTCCTATCAAGTATCATACGACTTTACAAATAATTGGGAATACTTCCCGAATTGGGAAGACAAATATATATAAAATGGTGGGACGTATATGAAAATAAAGCTGTTGGCCTAGAGAATATCAAAATGAAAAGAGTGCCAATTACACCGCCAGAAGCAGGGATCAATATGTAGGAATATTTTAATAAAATGCGTCAGCAACATCCCACAGCAACCAAACAAGATCTCAGAAAGAAATTACTTCAAATGTTTGATGACGAAGAAGAAGCCATGTCCACCTTTACACAAAACGAGGAGGATTATGCACAGGAGAACGAAGATTGCCAGTTCAGACTATCCGAAAAATGAAGCGGATAAGACTCGAAAAAATATCAAATAAAGCCAAAGATGCTGCCGACACCTATCAATATCACCTTTTGACAAGTCACTGTTTGCCGACACTTTTTACTGTTCCCACTTTCGGTCATGTCAGCCGACACTTTTTACTGTTCCCACTTTCGGTCATGTCAGCCGACACTTTTTATTGTTCCCACTTTCGGTCATGTCAGCCGACACTTTTTACTATTCCTACTTTCGGTCATGTCAGTCGACACCTTTTACTATTCCCACTTTCGGTCATATCGGCCGACACCTTTGGTCCTTTCACCTTTTGCCGACACTTTAAGTCCTTTCCACCGACACCTTTCCACGGATTTCAAATAGAATTTTTGGCGTCCGCCTTCTATATAAAGGGGCCCCGCAAGTTCTTCAAGATAGGTTTTTCACCAGGAGTTCTTCTCTCCCAGTATCCACTCCTCTGCTCCCAGTTTTCCCAATCTTTCCTCTAGGCCTTCAGTCTCTTGCTCAGTCTCTCAGTTTTCTACTCCACAGCTCTCCTTTCCTCTCTGCCTTTAGTCTTTAGTCTTCTTCCTGAAGACTCTCTACAACTCCTTCTTTCCGAAAAGTCTACCACCTCTTTGTGTTACCTCTGTTACCTCTCTGTAAGCACTCTGCTACTTCTCTGCTATCTCTATTATCTCTTTGTTTTACTCTGCTACCTATGTTACCTCTCTGTAAGCACTCTGCTACTTCTTTGCTATCTCCACTATCTCTCTATTTTACTCTGCTACCTCTGTTACCTCTCTGTAAGCACTCTGCTACTTCTCTGCTATCTCTACTATCTCTCTGTTTTACTCTACTACGTCGCCATAGCTCTCTGCTACCTCTCTATAACTCTCTGCTGCATCCCTATTTTCTCTCTGCAACCTCTGCAATGTCACCATAATACACAGTCTGTTATTCCGTAACGCTTACTGTTTCTCTTTAATTCTCTGATATTTTCTCTCTCTGTACTTTTTCTGTACTCTCTCTTTTTTCTGTAAAATATTTCTATTTGCTGTATATCAGGTGGTGTATCTAGCCATACCGAATCTGTATTGTAAGGATTTGTTATGTGTGATTGTAACTGGGAATCTCTACCGAGTTACTGCCCAGACGAGTGGAAACTATTTTCAAGTTTTTGCAAGTGCCATATGTGAGTATTCCTTTTTCTATTATGCAAGTTAAGGTAATATTTTGTTTAAAATTTAGAAATGTTACTTATGTGAACTGGTTTGTTGTTGATGTATCACCCCTTCTATGTGTTGTCTGTCTAATATTATTTCTTCTTATGAAATTTGTGTACTATTGATAATTGCCTAGAATTGTTATTATCAAATATAACATAGTTGCTGTTAAAATAGACCTTGGTCGTCTTGGTATCAGAGCCATAAGTTTACAGTGGTGAATTGTAGTCTAGGTAATGTTCTAAAGGTAAAAAACTTAATAAAATTTTTCATTCAGATAATCAGATATTGAAACTAAAAGTCGTCGTGACCGCACTACCGAAAAAAGGCCAGGACGAGCGGTGAAAAAGGTACAGGGACTGTTTCTGACTGACTCACTATTCAACCGTTATCCTGAAATGGCAAATTTTATTAGGACTCTATCCAATAGAACAGCATCTTCATCTAATAGTACACTACTTGTTAAAAATAAAGAACAATTGACCATAGATAATATAGAACGACAGATACAAAATTGGAGTATCCCAAACGTACCTATAACTGATATTTATAAGAAAGGATCTTTCGAATTCATGTCTAGTTTTGCCATCAAAACAGTAGAACAGAGTATATCAATTAATAATGAACAAGAAAGTTTCCAATTACTTTCTAATAAAATGATCCAAAATCATAAAGCAAAAGAATATAAATACTTACATATAGGTCTTATACAAATAGCTATAAAACCCTTAACTAGGTTAGGATTAAATAACTTTGTCGTATTATGTTTACGGGATGATTGTCATAATAAATTTTCAGACTCCCTTTTAGGAATAATAGAGTTTAGTGTTTGTAATGGACCTATATATTTTAACTGCTTCCCAAACTTCTCTGTCTCTTTAGCAGACCCTAACCTCTTAAAGGTCCTTACCTTGAATATAGAGACCCAAGGGTTTAATATGTACGCTGGGTCACAAAATATTGCATTAGTATATAGAATATGTTATAAAGTGATGAACACTTTATGTCCTAATGCCCTTCAAATGGACACCAAAGGACAAACAATGTTTTTCCAAACCAACATGGAAAAATCCAATACAGTCATACCCAAGTCCATAAGTTGGTCCCAAATAACTCTTCCAAAAAATTGGTCCTTACACTATGAGAACCAACAATCCAGAGTCCCAATTAACAGGGAAACAGACCAAATTATTGAGTACCCTGACGGAGACATAGAAATACAATTCAATTCAAATAGACGTACTAGAATAAATCTTTCAGAAGAATCTAGGCGTGCACCATTCAGACTCTCTATACCCTCTAGACATTCTACCTCGTCCATACCACAAAGACCCATACTAGAAGGATTGACAAGACAAAATAGTAATATCCAAAGACCGGTTATAGGGTTTATGAACCTAGCTCATCTGATAATGAACCTACACCTTCGGATTTGGATTTTAATATTCTTACCCTTCAAAAAGAAGAAAAATTCAAAATAGATATAGAAGGGCTTAAGAATGATTTCCTATCTGAAGAAAGCAAAGAAATTAGAGACTGGTATCTAGCTAAATTCCCTCAAGAATTGCTAGACGCCTTCCATAAAAGATTCAATAAATTTATAAAGAAAATAAACAAAATATAGGATTTTTTTACTGGTTAGGCTACACTCTAAAGGAAAAAGATATACCAATCCCAGATTTTGATCTTAATACTATAGAAAACAAGTACCAGACCTTTTATACCAACGAAAGAGAAGAAATACAAAGTGTTCACCCTCTTGAAAAAAGCCTCCAGTTGAAAGGGGCATTGAAAGAAAAGCCTGAAACAAAAGCCTCTCCTTATAAAATGATTCCGAAATAAACTGAACATCATACTCATAAAATAGATGTTATACCTCATATAATTGAGCAAAATAACTATATTAATCTTTGCTTACAAACTATAGGGAAACAGACAACAAGAATTGAAAATATGATTGGAAAATCATAAAGTATACCTCAAAATAGGGCAACCGAAATAAATAAGAAAAAGGCTTTATTGTTTAAGAGGAAAGAGGACAATAAAGAGTTAATAGATTAATTGGTAAAAAAGCTAGCTAAGCTGAGTATAAAAGGAAAAGGAGTAGCCATTTAGCAAGAAGCTACGGTACTCCAAGAAGAAACCCTATCCAATAGTGAAATTCAACAAATGGAAGAAACCCTGAAATAAATAGAATAGATTACAGTAGAAAGATAAGACCAACTTCTCAGACTAGGATGTACTACCCAAGACCAACTCTTGTAGACATTTGAAGAAGATTTGATTACCAGTACCGTATCATACTCAGGGAGAACAATTGTCAATTGGAATATAGATGATATGTTTGAAAACCAAATACTTGATGCAATGAAACATATTACCATGTACGCAATAGCGTGCAAAATAAGGAGAAATCATGATGAGGAAATAGCCAAGGCCATCATTTGTGGGTTTACAGGATGGCTAAGAGGATGGTGGGATTTCCATATTGATGAAAATACAAAAAGGGAGATACTGGCTGCTACCAGGCAATGGGTAGTAAGAAATGAATTTGGCCAAGACATAGTCAATAATGAGAGTAATGCAGTGAATACACTCATATATACTATTACCCTTCATTACGTGGGAAGTACTGCATTACTAGATGCCAGATCAGAAGACCTCCTCTCTAATCTTAGATGCCCAACATTATCCCATTATAAATGGTACAAGGATGTGTTCTTTTCTAGACTTCTCAGAGAGAAGATAGTAAGTTGGACCGCTGGAAAGAGAAATTCATTGCTGGCTTACACCATCTTTTGCTGAAAAGCCAAAACAAGACTAAAGAATAAACATGGAGAAATAACCCCAGATTCTCTATATACATTAGGAGAACTATCAGCAGAAATAAAAGTCGTATGAGAAACTTTTGGTTGAGTAAATCACTTTGAAATTTGGTAACACAGTGAACAATGGCTAAAAGCTCGTTTTTAACAGTAGAGTAGTTTTGCAGTGTTTGATTCCAAGCTCTTGAAGTAAAACGAACCAACTGTTCATTATTTGAAATCCTTTGTTTCAATATTCTTCCTAATCCTATCACTGAAGCATCACATTCAATTTTTTGAAAGTAGTAGGATTTGAGAGTGTGAGACAGCGTAATTCTTTAGCTTTTATTTTTATTTTTCTAACGGCCAAAGTATGCTCATTTGTTCATTTTGGTGGGTTCTTCTTTAACCTATGAAATAAAGGTTTAGCATCAATGGCTAGATCTTTATAAAAATTGACAATATAGTTAAGCCACCCCAAAAATCTTTGAAGCTAAGTTTTATCTAGAATAATGTCTGGGAACTTATCAGGAAATTCAATTGCCCTATCTATTGGGACAATACTACCTTGGAAGATGTTGTGTCCCAAAAATTGTATTTTGGTTTGGCAAAGACTAATCTTTCGGGCTGAGACCACCAATTCTACAGCTTTTATTGCTTTAATAAAAATATTAATGCATTTAAAATGCTGCTCAATATTTTCAGGAAATATTAAAACATCATCGATGTAAACAATCATAAATTTTATACAAGGATTGAAAATATCATTCATAATATTTTGAAATTCTGAGGGAGTGTTCTTGAGCCCAAAAGGCATCACATTCCACTCATACTGTCCAAAACGGACATTGAAAGCAGTTTTATATTTATCTTTTACAGCGATCTAGATTTGCCAGTATCCAAACTTCAAATCAAATTTGGAAAAAATGCAAGCATTGACAAGTCTATCTAGTAAATCTTTTTTATTTAGAGTAGGATACCTTATCCACCTTAAAACTTTATTTAGAGGTTTATAATTTATTACCAAGTGAGGAGCCCCTCTCTCTTTTTCAGAGGCCTTTTCCACATAGAAAGCTGAACAACTCCATTGAGAGGAACTTTTCCTGATAAGCTTCTTCTGCAATAAATAGTCAATTTCTTTTTTGCAAATTTCTAGAAGCCGTGGGTTCATTTGTATTGGCCTGGCTTTAGTAGGTATTTTATTTTCATGAAAATCATCCTCATATGGTAGATTAACAATATGTTTTTTTCTATTCCGGAATGCATTTGGTAATTCAGAACAAATTTCTGTTTCTCTTTTATTTTTGATCTTTTCTATTAAGGCTTTGTTTTCAGGAGTTAAGAGCTTATCTTCTATTATTTTATATTTTAGCTCTTCCTTAAGATGGTATAAAAAATGTTCTTTATTAGAAATTGTTTCTTTGATGTTATGTACTTCTCAAATTTTGGGTTTCTCAATAAATTCAAATTTTACATTATGCCTTTCTATATTAGCCTCGATTCCCGAACTAACTATTTTTATGGGATATAATATATTTAAGAAAGGTGTTCCTAATATTATGGACTGACTTAGTCCTTTTACCATGATAAAGGGGAGTTCAAAATAATTTCCATTATTGCAGACTGCAGCATCAGAAAGCTTATAATTTATAATAAGTCTACTACCTTCTGTTGTATTAAGGATTTGGGTTATTTTACTAAAATATTTAGTGGGAACTAATCCTTCATTTATACAGTTTAAATCAGCTCCTGAATCTATTTATGTTAGAGTTTGAAAACTGTATTCTTTATGGACTATTATTCTTACTAGTGTAAACCACTTTTGAGTAACTACTTTATCTAGTAAGTTTACTTAACTGTCAGTCTGTATTGTGCTTAAAGATTTTGGTTCTTCCTTTATAAGAGACAAGGGCTTTTTATATTTATTTATAATACTGTTAAATTCTAATTCCTCATCAGTATCACCGGAACTATCATCTTGAGGGCTAGAGGCTAGCTCTAAAACCTATATTCTATTTTTTAAATGTATTAGTTCATTCCGTACTTCATTTATGTCTGTCTTAGTTCACATATAGATGGTTCTCTTATAACATTATTTTTGTCTTCTACTCTTTTGAGTATTTTGGCGAAATTATAGTCCTTCTGAGTTCTAACAAGAGGAGGGGGATTCTTGCTAACTTTTGCCATATTGATATATTGTATCAAGGCTTCTCTTTTGGCCTCGGGATCAGTTATTTTTTTCTATTATATCAATGATCAGATGTTCTTCTCTAGAAAGTGTATTACAGAAGCAATTTGTATCATCATCTTCCGAATATGAACTACTAAAGATTAAATTCTCATCTTCTATTTCTCCAACAAGTTGTTCTGAGTCCGAATCAGATGAATTATCAGAAGATTCTTCATTCATTTGTAATATATGGAGTAGTTGACTTCTGATATTTTCTTTCAATTGCAAGGAATTTATTTTCTTTTTTATTCGACATTTATTTTTAAAATGTCCTACCTTGCCACAGTTATAACAGACAGGTAGTTTCCTTTTTCCTCTGAACTTCTTAAAACTACTCCAAGGAGAATTTTTTAGCAAACTTTTCCTTAGTATTTCTTATAGTTCCTGATTTATATTTCTTATTTCTATATTTCTTTCTATCAGCATCCTTGGCCGTTGCCAAAGTATTGTATCCAAATTGCTCACAGAAATCTCCTAACTCTTTTCTCCTTATCATTTTTTGTTTTTCTAATTGCCTTTTTAGCTTTAAATCAGTACAGAGAGCAAGGCCTTCATCACATACTTCTGCTGATAGTTCTCCTAATGTATAAAGAGAATATGGGGTTATTCCTCCATGTTTATTCTATAATCTTGTTTTGACTTTTTCAGCAAAAAGATGGGGTAAGCCAACAATGAATTTTTCTTTCCAGTAGTCTGACTTACTATCTTCTCTAGAGAGAAGTCTAGAAAAGAACACATCCTTGTACTATTTATAATGAGATAATGTTCGGCATCTAAGATTAGAGAGAAGGTCTTCCGATCTAACATCTAGCAATGAAGTACTTCCCGCGAAATGAAGGGTAATAGTATATATGAGTGTATTCACTGCATCATTCTCGTTATTGACTATGTCTTGGCCAAATTCATTTTTTACTACCCATTGCCTGGTAGCGGCCAGTATCTCTTTTTTTGTATTTTCATCAATATGGAAACCCCACCATCCTCTTAGCCATCCAGTAAACCCACAAATGATGGCCTTGGCTATTTCCTGATCATGATTTCCACTTATTTTGCACGCTGTTGCATACATGGTCATATGTTTCATTGCATCCAGTATTTGGTTTTCAGACATACCATCTATATTCCAATTGAAAATTGTTCTCCCTGAGTATGATACGGTACTGGTAATCAATTCTTCTTCAACTTGAATGTCTACAGGCGTTGGTCTTGGGTAGTACATCCTAGTCTGAGAAGTTGGTCTTATTTTTCTACTATAATCTATTCTATTTATTTCAGGACTGTTTTAAAAGCTTCTTCCATTTGTTGAATTTCATTATTGGATAGGGTTTCTTCTTGGAGTACCATAGTTTCTTGCTCAGTGGCTACTCCTTTTCCTTTTATACTCAGCTTAGCTAGCTTTTTTACCAATTCATCTATTAACTCTTTATTGTCCTCTTTCTTTTTTATGCCTTGTTAGCTGAATTGTTCCTTACTAAGGTCTGGAGGGGGTTTAAACAATTGAGCCTTTTTCTTATTTATTTCGGTTGCCCTATTTTGAGGTATACTTTGGGGTTTTCCAATCATATTTTCAATTCTTCTTGTCTGTTTCCCTATAGTTTGTAAGCAAAGATTAGTATAGTTATTTTGCTCAATTATATGAGGTATAATATCTATTTTATGGGTATGATGTTCAGTTTCTTTCGGAATCATTTTATAAGGCAAGGCTTTTGTCTCAGGTTTTTCCTTTAATGGCCCTTTTAACTGAAGACTCTTCTCTGGAGGGTGAATACTTTGTATTTCTTCTCCTTCATTGGTATAAAAGGTTTGGTACTGATTTTCTATAGTATTAAGACCAAAATTTGGAATTGGTATATCCTTTTCTTTCAGAGTGTGACTTAACCAGTCAGAATCCTATAATTGTTTATTTTTCTTTATAAATTATAGAATCTTTTATGATAAGCATCTAATAATTCTTGACGAAATTCTGCAAGATACCAGTCTCTTATTTCTCTATTTTCTTCAGACAAGAAGTCATTCTTAATTCCTTCTATATCTATTCTGAACTTTTCTTCCTTTTGAAGGGTAAGGATATTGAAGTCCAGGTCAGAAGGTGTAGGTTCATTATCAGATGAGCTTGGTTCTTATACCCTGTACACTGGTCTTTGTATATTACTATTTATTCTTGCCAATCCTTTTAATATAGGTCTTTGTGGTATGGAAGAGGTAGAGTGTCTCGAGGGCACAGAATGTCTTGATGGTGCTCGGACAAATTCTTCTGAAAGGTTTATCTTAGTGTGTCTGTTTGAATTGAATTGTATTTCTATATCTCCATCAGAGTATTCTATAATTTTGTCTGGTTCTCTATTAATTCGTATTCTAGACTGTTGGTTGTCAAAGTCTAAGGACCAATTTTCTGGAAGGGTTATTTGGGACCAGCTTATAAACTTATGTATGATTGTATTCGATTTCTTCATATTGGTTTGAAAAAACACAGTTTGTCCTTTGGTGTCCTTTTGGAGGGCATTAGGACGTAAAGTGTTCATCACTTTATAGCATATTCTATATACTAATGCAATATTTTGTGATAGAAGGTTCATATCAAACCCTTGGGTCTTTATATTCAAGGTAAGGACCTTTAAGAGGTTAGGGTCTGCTAAAGAGACAGAGAAGTTTGGGAAGCAGTTAAAATACATAGGTCCATTACAAAGACTAGACTCTATTATTCCTAAAAGGGAGTCAGAAAATTTATTATGACAATCATCCCGTAAACATAGTAAGATAGAGTTATTTAATCCTAACCTAGTTAAGCATTTTATAGCTATTTGTATAAGACATATATGTAAGTATTTATATTCTTTTTCTTTTTGATTTTGGATCATTTTATTAAAAAGTAATTGGAAACTTTCTTGTTCATTATTAATTGATATACTTTGTTCTACTGTTTTGATGGTAAAACTAGACTTGAATTCGAAAGATTCCTTCTTATAAATATCAGTTATAGGTACGTTTGGGATATTCCAATATTGAATCTGTCGTTCTATATTATCTATGGTCAATTCTTCTTTATTTTTAAGTACTATTAGATGAAGATGTTGTTCTATTGGATGGAGTCCTAATAAAATTTGCCATTTTAGGATAACGGTTGAATACTGAGTCAGTCGGAAACAATCCCTGTAGCTTTTTCACGACTCTTCCTGGCCTTTTTCAGTAGTACGGATCACGATGACTTTTAGTTTCAATCTTTGATTATTTGAATGGAAAATTTTATTAAGCTTTTAGCCTTTAGAACAGTACCTAAAGCTACAGTTCACCACTGTAAACCTATGGCTCTGATACCAAGACGACCAAGATCTAATTTAGCAACAACTATGTTATATTCGATAATAACAATTCTAGGCAATTATCAATAGTACACAAATTTCATAAGAAGAAATAATATTAGACAAACAACACATAGAAGGGGTGATACATCAACCACAAATCAGTTCACATAAGTAACATTTCTAACTTTTAAACAAAATATTACTTTAACTTGCATAATAGAGAAAAGGAAAACTCACATGTGGCACTTGCAATAACTAGAAAATATTCTCCACTCTTCTGGAAAGTAGCTTGGTAGAGAATTCAGATTACAATCACACATATACAATCAATCTTACAAACAAACTTGGTATGGTTAAATACACCACCTAATATACAGTAACTATAGTAAGAGAGTACAAGAGAGAGAGAGTGTATCAGAGAATTAAAGAGAAACGGTGAGGGTTATGGAATAATAGACTGTGTATTAGTGAGTAACAAACTGTGTATCAGATTGACACGGCAGAGGTTGCAGAGAGAAAGCAGAGAGATTCTGTAGAGCCACAGAGAGAGAGAGTCGGAGAGCAGAGAGAAAAAACAGAGAAGCAACAGAGGGCTATAGAGAGGTAGCAGAGAGCTATGGTGACGTAGCAGAGTAAAATAGAGAGATAGTAGAGATAGCAGAGAAGTAGAAGAGTGCTACAGATAAGTAACAGAGGTAGCAGAGGGAGAACAGAGAGGTAACTTACAGAGGCAACACAGAGAGGTGGTAGACTTTTTGGAGAGAAAGAGTTGCAGAGAAAGAGTTGCAGAGAGTCTTTAGGAAGAAGACTAGAGACTAAAGGCAGAGAGGAAAGGAAAGCTGTGGAGTAGCAGACTGAGAGACTGAGCGAGAGACTGAAGGCAGAGAGCCTAAAGGAATAACAGGGCAAACTGGGAGCAGAGGAGTGGATACTAGGAGAGAAGAACTCTTGGTGAAGAACTTGCCTTCAAGAACTTGCGGTGCCCCTTTATATAGAAGGCGGACACCAAAAATTCTATTTGAAATCCGTGGAAAGGTGTCGGTGGACAGGACTTAAAGTGTCGGCAAAAGGTGAAAGGACAAAAGGTGTCAGCCGATATGATCGAAAGTGGGAATAGTAAAAGGTGTCGGCTGACATGACCGAAAGTGGGAACAGTAAAAAGTGTCGGCTGACATGACCGAAAGTGGGAACAGTAAAAAGTGTCGGCAAACAGTGACTTGTCAAAAGGTGATATTGATAGGTGTCGGCAGCATCTTTGTTTTTATTTGATATTGACAGGTGTCGGCAGCATCTTTGTCTTTATTCGAGTGTTGTCTGCTTTAGTTTTGGGATAGTCTGAACTCGCAATCTTCGTTCTCCTGTGCATAATCCTCCTCGTTTTGTGTAGAAGTGGACATGGTTTTTCTTCTTTATCAAACATTTGAAGTAATTTCTTTTTGAGATCTTCTTTGGTTGCTGTGGGATGTTGCTGACACATTTTATTAATATATTCTGACATATTGATCCTTGCTTCAGGGGGTGTAATTGGCACTCTTTTCATTTTGATATTCTCTGAGTCAAGAGCTTTATTTTCATATACGTTCCACCATTTTATATATATTTATCTTCCCAATTCGGGAATGTATTCCCAATTATTTGTATAGTTGTATGATACTTGATAGGACCATTTCATGATCCAAGGTATTTGATATAGGGCCATGAAGTACATATGGAAGCTTATTCTTGTATCATTATTATTATATTCAACGAATTTCCTCTGTGAGGCTTGTATATTTGGGGGTAATATTTATGTTCCTGATCCCCTAAGTTGAAACCAGTTTTTAAACCAATTGGCGAATTCCCCTATTACTGGTATTTTATTTGAATAAACCATGTGTGAGAATTATTATTATTTTGGAAGGAAAAAACTTTATGCCAGGCTTCTATATAATCAAAATATCGAAAATATTTGTTATTGAAGCCTTTTGTTTGCAACCTTCTAGGTTTTACTGGGTCCATACCCCACTCCTTATATGATATAATTTTTCGTATTTGGAACTTGGAGTAGGCTATTATATTAGTATTTTTCCTATAGAAATTGACCAATGTAATTGATCATGTTTCTAAAAGGATGGCTTCAAACCATTCCCAGGTCTTATCATTATTGGATGGGTGAAGGTGATTATTCAATAAATATTCGCTATTTCATATGGATCTTTATCTTTATGAATATCTTCTATTATTATAGCAGATATAAACGAGGTCTCTAAAAACCTCGTTTTTTCTCCCCCTGAGTAATATATATATATATATATATATATATATATATATATATAGTAGGAAAGAGTAGGTAGTAGACACACTA
>NW_006495805.1:296596-318837 GCF_000471905.2 Amborella trichopoda | reverse complement strand
GACGACGTACGGCCCGTACGACGTTACGTAACGTCGTCGGGTCCGGTTCGGGTCGTCTATATGTTCTATATGAGCGTAGTGGTCGTCGTCCACTCTTTCTATATATATATATATATATATATATATATATATAAGGGACAACATGAAGGTGGTTGAATATATAGAGTGTAAGTAAGCAACCTGTCACATCTAATCTTATTAGGACTGATGCCAATTTGTTCAAATTTGAATGTGTTGTTGACACCTTTTGATATGAGAGACATTGGGATACATTAGGTCTTATGTGAAGCGGAATTGAATGGTATTTGTAAGTTAATCTTGAAGTTTATATTTCTTACATGCTTGATTATAATAACTTCTTAATATCTCTTCAGCTTAATAGCATTCACTAATAAATGTAGAATCCACAGTTTTCATTTCCTCAAAATCCATAGAAAGCCTCCAAATTATAAGAAGTATAAAGATTATTTTTCAAAATGTAGGTATTGACCAATTCACTTCTTTGTCAAGAAAAACTTAGTTTTGCGTTATCAATGCTTTTTTTGGAATGTTGCATAATCCATATGCTAATGATCACAGGGAAGGATGGCAGTATTGTAGTACCGTTGCTGGAGAACAAATTTTTTGACATTCTCATGATTGCCTAAATTTCATTTGATATGGTTAGGTCCCTTGCGCATAATCTTCAAGCAACAGTTCGTCTCATAATGAACCCATCTTGCATGTTGATAATATAGCTCTCTATATCAGATATGGCTCAGGAAACAATCATAGAAATGACTGGTTCTGGCGATACAGTCATTCTTTCCCTCTTTCTCTTACTATCACATTGATTCAATCTTCGAAATATAAAGGAATCGAACCCCCTTTTCAACAAGGAAGGAGGATTATATAGATTTGTCATCTCATAACCACGAAATATTCAATCATTACCTTCTACTGATCTGCATCCTCATAATTACAAAGTGATAAACATGACAGCTGTGATCCTCGCATATCCTTTGATCATATGTCTTCATCTTCTTAATCCAATCTTCAAAGTGATAATTATGTGGTCCAAATATTCGTACAGGTGTCTACTGAGGATAATCACATATCTCGGTCAATGCTCATCTTCAATTTGAATACACAGATGGCAGATTCAATGGAGTCATCACGTGAAAAAATCAGGGATTCTGTTATCTCTTATCAAACGCAAGTTAAGCTTCTGCAACACAATTTCGACAAGTTTTCGTATTTCTTCAACCACTTTCAAATGATAGATTCGTTGATCATGAAATTTAGAGGGAAGAAAGATGAGTCATAGATGAACACAATGGTCCAAGTCTCACTTTAAATGGATCACGGATGAGAGAGATCTCGTCTATCAAAATTAACTTATTTATGTTTGAAATTATGTTAGCAGAACCAATATGATATCAGTAGATTACGGGTGCAACCGCCTCTTAATGACAAATTCTTTGAATGTAAAATTTGGTAAACTAAAAGAGGACTCAAAGATGAACAAAATAGTTCAAGTCTCACTTCAAATGGGTATCAGATAAGAGAGATATGATCTGTCCAAGTTACTATGTTTTAGCTGAAAATTACACCAACATAACCAGTAGATTGCGAATGCAACCGTTTCCAATATACAAATCAATTAATATTGTACATTTTAAGGATGAGAAAAAAGGGAAGCAAGATGTTGGGATGAAGAAGTCTGTTGTTGTGGGTAAGACTCCTAGCAAAGAAGCGGTGTAAACACCCTCTTGAAATTCTGGCTAAGCGAACTCCTAAATACCGTGTAGGTAGACCCTACCTAAAATTCTCAGCTTTTCTCCCAGCCTTAGGAACCTTAAATCTAGGTTAAAAGAACCTTAGATCTATCAATTCCAGCAAACAAAGGCATCCAAAAAAAGGAGATGGTGGCACAAATCGGAAGAGCGGCCTGATCCAAGACCGAAACTCCCTATTTGGGGTCCCTAGAGGTATATCACTTTTTTTTGCTTAATTTTGTTTGGTTTTCTCCATTTAATTCTCTGCTTTATTTTATTTTTTTGAAAATTAATTCATCATTAGATTTACTTAAATTTAGAAGTGGTTTTTAGTCAAATTACGGATTTGGAGCTGGCAATGGACTCAAAAAATACAAGATCGGTATAGATTTGGGATTCTTCTGAGCCCATAATTCAAGCGCCCTCACTTTCTCTACCTTCTCAAAACTATCTAAGTTTTTGCTAAGATTTGAGCGGATCTCATTCCAGAGATCAGCATAGATCAGAGCATAAACAAGCGGGTAAACCAAAAGCCAAAGGTAAAACTTAAGGAAGGGTATAAGGCCCTCTACTAGATTTGCAGGCCCGGGGAACTCCATATGCTAATTCAGCAGCGAGATGAATATTTATCTCTGATGAACATGTTATAGAGGTGACCTAGGGGCTTTCCTCTTCTTATTACTCTTCAGATGGGGAAGAGATCTTGGATGTGGCCATGAAGGAAGCTATATTCTTAGAAGAGGTCTTCTTCGACACAAGCAGGGACGGTCCAGGTTCCTCCTCTGCTAACCCATTCTCATGATTATTATTTCTTAGAATGTACGAGGTTTGGGCGACCTCAATCGTAATAAAGATGTCATCTTTTTTGTTTCTCATTTTAAGCATGTTATACTTATTTTGCAAGAAACTGAATTTCCTAGCCCCTCCAGAAAGTGCCAGGGAAGTTTGGGGACTTGGGTCAGCAGATTTCTTGGAATTGACTTTGTGGGTGCTTCCGGGGGTTTGTAGATTTTGTGGGATCCTACAACACTGCAGTCTTTTTGCTTTGTTTAAAAATATAATTTCTTGGTGGTTGGTCTTGTGGGGCCTGATTCTGATTTTAGGTGGGGTTTATTGAATATTTATGGTCCCTAAGGTTTTGCTCAAAAAGAAATCTTTATTAGTGACAATGTTTAGGTGTCTCGATCTCGTCCTCCGGGTCGAGTTGATCTGGTGGCGTGGTTCCGAGTTCAAGATGGACCCAAGACCTGAGATCACTCTCTCGGGATCCTCGTAAAGAAGACGTATGCAGAAGTACCAACCGATGAGAGAGGAGTTAAGGTCGTGAGGCGGGACTTACCTCACGTGGGTCCGTGATACTCTTGGACTGTCTAGCGTGGAAGCCCTCTTAGATCACGTTGGAATGCCCCTGGCCTAAGGCCGGTTTGGAATCGCCTCCCTTGACTTGTTTCTCTTTTCCTGCAAATACACACACATTAAACGTACAAACGAATGGAGCATAAGTCCCCACCTTGTTACAAGACGAAGTGAAAATGAGAGAAGTTTGACCAGGCAGCTAGATTGACACAATGACTGGACTAGTAGGTAATCTACTCGATGTGATAGCAAGACGGGCACGGTGACTCAGACTAGCACAAAAGCATTACTACTAGACGACGGAACCAACACCAACCACCCTGACACGATAGCTAGTCTGTCGTGGCAATAAGACGAGCACGGTAACTCTGATCGGCACAACGACATTATGGCTAGACGACAGAACCAGCATGACAGCAGGAGGCTCAGCCTGCCCTCTAGTCAAACAAGCGATGGAGAGAAAGAGTGAAAGTGAAGACTCGCTCGACTCGTGCTAGGTCTTCTAAAAGAGACGAAAGTGAAATAAGAGTGATCATAAAATAAGAATGATGGAAAATGAGATAAAATGAGAGAGATGAATTAAAATAAAAATTAGAAAATAAAATAAAATAAAATAGGTAAAAGAATAAATTGAAATAAAATGGAGTGAAGTAAAATAAAATAAAAGGGATAAAAGAAAAGAAAATAAAATGAGGTGATGGAAATAGTATAAAATAGATAAATGAAATTAAATAAAATGAATGAGGTAAATAAAATAAATAAAATAAAAATAAATAAAATAAGGTGAGATAAAATAAATGAAATAAACGAAAATAAACTAATGTAACATGAAATGGGTGAGGTTGAGTAGAATAAAATAAAGAAAGTTATAATTTGGTTAAGGAAAAAGTTATAATTTGGTTAAGGAAGAGAAAGTATTGTTGGATTGTTATGTTTGAATGAGAGAAGACAACGTATAAAATAAAACGAGTTGATTAAGAGAGAGAGAGTATGTTGTGCATTGGATTATTGGGTGCTCAAGGTAGCAGCGCAACGAGAAGTGGGACGAAACGAAAGTTTACGAAAGATATTGAAACGAAAAGAAAGCAACAAAGAGAAGAGTGCGGACTTCGTTCGTGGCTTCTAGAGAGAGAAAGAACAGGGGAATGCGAGACTGAAAGGATGGTCGGGAGCTGGAGGAAGGAAGGAAAGGGCTGGTCGCAGGTGATCAGAGGAGAAGAGAGAGACTCGCTATTGGGTTTTTTTTTTAGAGAGAGAGAAAAGAAGCGGAAGATTGCAGCGAGAAGCTCGCGAGTGGATGAGAGGGGCCCACGATTTAACTGCAAACGGTGGAGAAGAAGATGATTGAGTTCCTGGCTGCAAGTGGAGAGGAGACTGGTAAGTTGGAGAGAGAGAGAAAACGGCCGAGTGAAGTGGCTTCATGGGTTTTTATTTTGCGAGTTGTAGAGAGAGCGAAAGGAAGGCTGAAGCGAGAGGGGAGCACGAGGCTGCGAAGATGGCGGGGAAAGGTGGGGCTATGACGGAAATGGGACAGCAGTGAGGCGCAGCATGATTGACGGAAAGTAAGGGGGTTGGATCACATCTGATGGTGCGGAAATGGCGGAGAGAAGAGAGGAAAGAGAGGCGAGGGCAGTAGGTGGTGGTAGGAGTGGAGAGATGATTGTTGCTGGATGCAGCTGTAAGGTTGTGGTGTAGCAGCGGGAAGAGGCGGAGAAAAAATGGGGTTGCTGCGTGAGGTTAAGAGAGGCAGAGGTGGGTGCAGCCGAGGTGGAAAGAGAGGCGGAGATGGCTGAGGTGGTTTGCAGGTGGGTGAATATGAAGAAGAGAAGGGTAGGGAGAGAGGTGTAGATGGAGTTGCAGGGGCGAGGGAATGTTGGTGGATGGAATGGGCAAAGGAGGAAGTCGGGTTACCGTGCGAGGTTAAGGGGTGCGAGAGGTGACTCGCGTGCGGTTGGTGCAGACGGCAATGGGTAGAGGTTTACACACAGGACGATAGTAAGGAGGTTTCACAGGCGGCGTTGGGTAGGAAGGTTTTACAGGCGGCGATGGGTAGGAAGGTTTAACAGGGGGCTATGGTTTGGAAGGTTTCACCGACGGCGATGTGTAGGAAGAAAGATTCGTGGCATAGTGGTCTCACGGGACAACAGATTGTGAGTGGGAAAAGGGCGACGCCACGCGACACTACACGACACGAGGGCGCACAATATACGTAAAGTAAAGGTGTACTGAAAAAGAATAGAAAGTGAGATGGACACCAAGGACTACCTGAGAAAGAAGTAGGAGGTGGACCTGAGGGTGTACAGAAAGTAGGTGGACATGCATGTAGTCCAACAAAAAGAAGAAGAAGATAAGTGGACCAGAGGGACCACCAGGAGAAAGAAGGGAAAGGTGGTCATGAGGGACTATAGAGAGGGAGGGAGAGAAAAAGAGAGGAGAAAGAGTGAAACGGAGACAGCGATAGGCTTCCGCCCTATGTGATAGAGGAGAGAGAAAGAGAGAGAAGATAGAAGAGATAAGCCCAAGGGTCCCCGTCCAAAAATTTATCTCTCCTCCTTTGTCAAAACGTGACCGAATATTGAAGAAATATCAAAATTTTATTGAGCAAAATGGGATCTTTTGTAAAATGATAGTACGTGATATGTACAGCTTTTGCCCAAACATGGGTGGATAAATCAAAATTAATTTTAATTACTGAAAATTAAGATTTAACTGAATTAAAAGAATTTTTAAAAAAATGTGCAAAATGATTGTTTAGCCACTGGCTAACAATTCATGGAATTCCAAAACAGTCTCTGCTGCTGCCCTAGAATGTATGTGATCTTCCATATATGATCCGGGATTGCTCTGGTGCTCATTTGTCCGAAAGATGATTGTTTTCTTGCAGGGCTCGGCATGGCGAATGATTTGATACCAACTTTGAGCCATGGATCATGCTTTTAAGCCACAATCATGCGACTTGAAATTTGGATGAATATTGAAAACTTTGGCTCGATAGTGTACTCATTTCTTGATTTTTTCCCTGATTTTTTCACTAGATCACACTGAAGATGCCGTCACGATCGGGTGGCAACAAACGCAGCTCGATTTCGTGCCTAGACGAAGATTTTGCAACTTTAGAGTTTTGGCCGGAATCTAGAATTCTGACATCGGAATTTGCAATTACTTCGACGCCTTCATTTGCCAAATCCGACTGTGGGAAAATTCCTCATATCGATAGAGAATCTCAATTTTGGGGACCGAGTGTCAACTTGGATGTATCGCACGAAGCATAAGGCTTTTAGGGCTCTAACTACCCGGCTATGCGGAAGATGTGTTAAGCCATCTCTAATCGATATGAAACTTCAGGGTGAGGGTTATAATCCCTCAAAACATGAGTATCTGAGAATCTCAACTTAATCCCGAAAACATCTAGTTTTCTGGGTGTCAGTCAAGGCATATCTTAATTGACCATGGATACCAACATGGGTTAAGCCAAGTCCAAGTATTGCCCATGTTATATCACTCCAGAACTTTAAAGCATATAAGGCATCAACTTGTATATCTTCAAGGATTTACCTCAATATATCAGCATATGACGAGGTTTCCCTTATGCTCCATCTGTTAAAACCCCATATTCTTAATTGAGGGTTAAAACAGTTGTATCGCATCTCACCCAAAACTCCTCAAATATCCAGTGGAGAGGTATCTAAGTGTCATGGGAGTATATACATTCCATACGATGCACATGCATAACTAACAATGGATTCAAAAAAATATGTATATCAAACTGCATCAAGTTCCTCTAAATATCACATGGAAAAACATATCGAGCCTTAGGAGTATATATATCCTAGAACTTGTTTCACAATGAGATGGATTTCATATCCTCTATCATTGACCGTAAGCTAAACTTGAACAGGCGTAACTGACAAGTTATCATATTTGTTATCGGTTGCGAGTCAGACGATATAGAGCCTGACTGACGAGTCAGGGTTCTGAAAGCATATTAGCGTATTCAAATCACAAATCTTGAGCATATCATATCTTTCATATCATATGTTCATCTCATGAGGCATATCGAAGCAGATGTTATCAATAACCGTGCTCGTATCTTATCGGCCGTCAGTTAAAACAGTTATCCAGTGTACGTTACCAACTTTACTACATATTTGACATCTTCAATCTATCAAGCATTCGTTAGAACACACTTAGTCTTATATGAGGACTAAGAAATATGTTTATCATCCAAGATATATCTTCAAAGGTTAAGCTTGTCGAACTTATATATCTTCTATCCAGCATTCATTAAGACAACTTATCCAGCGTTCATTATAAAACTCAAGCTTTTATTAATAGAGTCAAGGCTCTAAACAATCAAATTAAAGCGCACCTTCAAATAGTGTCGAGAAATGTGGTTTTTGATATTTGAAATCCTTGTGATAGCCTTATAATATATTTTAATTATTAATTATAAAATTTAAAGCTTCCAAAATAGTGGAGATTGAGTAGATTTATGAAAACTTGAAAATCTTGAAAATTGACGGTCCAAAAATTTGTTAATACACTATTTTCGAAACTTGAAATCCAATTTTTTCTCCTGTCCATATATCTTGATGTTGAGATGATCAAATTGAGGATATTTGAACATCAAAACAACCTATTCTAGTGAAATTTTTGAGGTGGGCTCTAATTTGATTATTTAGAACCTCGGCTTTATATAAACTTTTCCTTTATTAATACCTCTATCAAATCTCCTTTAGAATATACTTAACCTCATATTTGACTAAAACCACACCCAACAATAATGTGAAAGTTTGTTATTCGGAAGTTGGAAGTGACAGTAGACGACTTTTCAAATTTCATAATGTGTATATGTACATGTGATCTAAACTTAAGAAAAAGAAAAAAAGCCTCCTTCCATGATCAAAATTTTAACTCATACATCAATGGATCAAAAATATCATGTATGACCCACAAAAATATTCTATGAAAGGGCAAAGAAAACAAAAATTGGCAACAATGCATAATACTTTTTCCAATACTTTAAGTTGCATAAAGGTGCAAACCTGGAAATTGCTCAGCCTATCCTTGGAAATTCTCAACTGGTATTGTATGTATAAATGAAACGCAAAAGAAACTTCTCTCCCCATATCGACAGAGTTAAAAATGAAAGAGGAAACCCAAAGAAATGCAAAAAGCTAGCAGAGAGAAAACACCTTTGAGCAAAAAGCTAGCAGAGAGAATCCAACTTCAAAATCATAGAGAGAAAACACCTAAAAAAAACTTATAATGAAAAGGAAAACAAAGCTCACATACCACTAGAGAGAGAAACTCTATCAGTTAAGAGCTCAAAAAATAGGCCAAAAGGTCCAAGAACTTCATGCCTAGATGTCCTTGTTATAAGTTGTTTTCTAATTTTTTTCTTTTTCTCTCCCCTTAAACTACAAACATCTCTCTAAATTTCTTGTTCTCTAATTTTTAACTTTTTCTCTCTCTCTTCCCTTAAACTATGCGCCACTCCTTCTAAATTTCAAACTTCTGCATATCATATGTCTCAATATTTTTCAACCAAAACAAAAACTTCCTATCTCTCTCTAACACGTCTCTCCTCTCTAATTTTCTAACTTTCTACATATCATATCTTTTTATAAATATGTATATTATGTAGAGATAGAGATGTCTACAGAGATAAAGATGTGTGTGAGAGAGAGAGGGCGTGATAGAGAAAAAAAAAGAGGGTGTAGAGAGAGAGGGCAATTTTGAAAAAAAAAAAGGACACTTGGCAGTATAATAGGCATGGACCTCCTCTCGCTAAACATATATTATTTTAATAACCAAGTTTGATCCACATGTACATGTATTTGATCCAAATTATTATTCGGATCCAAATTTTGGATTTGGATCTGACCTGTTGGATCCAAATCTTGGATCCATACCTAGATTCGGATAGGGTCTGAAATGCAGGATTCGAATCCAAACCGAGTAAATTCTTAACCCTACTTGGTATCCCCAACACCACTGGGTGATGCTCACGACTTTTTATTTGGATGTTGACAAGGTGATTTATCTGATTTGTAATGTTGGATATGATGATATTCAAAATCACCCAAAATAAAAAAAATCTCATAGTAAGTGGGATTGTTATTGATAATGAAATTGTTCTTGAAAAATTTCCTTAATGAAATAGAAATCCAAAAAAACTATCTTTGAATCTTTGGCACATTGAAAATTTAAATTGATAACCTTTCTCACCATGAAATTTATGTTACATGGTGGATCAAAATCCCCAATTTTTAAATTCCAAAGCTTATCCTCGTTGATGCCTCAAAAAACCCTTAGTTTTTTTTTAGAGAAATTCATAACTTTATTAATAAGAAAGTAAAAGGAAATTACAAAATCCGAGATAAGAGTCTCAGTTAAAGCAGTACCTCCTTTGGCAAGAAAATCCGCCAATACATTGGCTTCACGAAAAACATGCACAAAGGAGAAAAGAAAAGGTCTAGACATGTCCAAAATTTGTAGCAAAATAGACCGAAATTCCCAATGCGATTTTTATTCCCTATTAAACCACTTGATGACATTCAGTGAATTACCTTCCACAACACAATAAGACCCTAAATTCCTTGCTATAAAAAGTTTTAAACCATTAAAGAGAGCCAGGAGGTCTACATAGTTTGTTGTTTTCTCTCCCAGAGGGCCTGCATAAGAGACAATAGTTCCATTCCAATCCCTCACCACTCCTCCAAAATCAGTTAAACCTGGGTTCCCTAACGGGCTATCATCAAAATTAAGTTTAAATACCCCCTCCAATGGAGGTAGCCATCTCCCCTTAAGCATGCACTTAAAAGAGCCCAATTGGAAAAGATTCAATAAGTTTAATATTTTCTCCAAAATTCTCTCAGCAGGCATCCTTATCCCATAAAACACTCTTATAATCCTTTCCTTCCAAACCACATATAATATCAATCCTCTCGCTATTTGCCAAATCACCACACCTGTTGTTATTTGCCAAGTCATCGCATTTGTTTGTGGTAGCAGAGATAGAGCTAAGTTTGAGATAATCCCCTTAACTTCCGAAGTCATAACCATAGCAACCCCAAGTTGATAAAAAAACTAGCTCCAAATTTTAAACGTAAAAGAATAATGGAGAAACATATGAGCACCTGTTTCAGCATCATCTTTACACATTAGGCAGATATTTGGCAGAATCTTACCTCTCTTAATAAGATTATCAATAGTGAGAGTCTAATCTTGCACTACCAACCATAAGAAGGCTTGCACCTTAGCAAACAAGGCTATTTCCAAATAATGACAATTTCAAGCATAGACCATCTCCAAAGGTCATGGAAAAGTAGCTTATACATTGACTTTACCGAGTATAAACAATCTGTATCAATCTCCCAAACATCCTCATCAGATGCATTCTGTGAAATATAAACTTCATTCAATAGCGTTAACAGTCCAACGTACTGCCGAAAAATCTCTTTCGAAATTCTATTACAGGGGAGAAAAATATTTCACACAATCTGATTACCCTTGATTCCAAACATATAAGCAATAACAATATTGGGGTTATCCATACGCTGAAAAACTAGTGGGAAAATGTATTTCAAAGGTGAAGACCCTAACCACTCGTGCTGCCAGAGGGAGATATTGTGACTATCACCCAAACTTCAGCGAATGTCCCTGTGTATCAAAGATTTATATGAGTTAATAGATCTCCAACAATAGGACATTTCCCCCTTGTACCATTTCTCAATCCAACCCACATTTTATATCTATCCTCTCCATACTTTGCAAAAATAACTTGATACCATTGTTGATCTTTGAAGTTTAAACTTCTGCAGCACCATTTACAAAGTAAGGCGTGGTTTACAATTCTAATTTCCTAATTCCCAACCCACCTTCCTTTCTAGGAGTGCACATCCTATCCCAGCGAAGAATATGGTACTTTTTTTAGTTTTCAGAAGAGCCCCAGAGAAAATTCCTCATTAAAGATTCAATTTTCCTAGCAACCTGAGAAGGAATATACAACAGAACATCTGATAAATTGGTAAATTTGACAAACACGCATTTACCAAAGTAATCCTGCCTCCCAGCGATAGGTATTTATACTTCCACAAATCAAGCTTAACTTGTATCCATTTGATCACTTTATCCCAAATAGTCAAAGGTCGGTATTTATACTTCCGCAAATCAAGCTTAATTTGTATCCATTATATCATTTTATTCCAAACAGCCAAAGGTCGTCGGCTATCTGAAATTGGCAACCCGAAATATATGATTGGAAAAACTTCCACTTTACATCCCATCATCTCAGCAATCTCAAAGACCAAAAAATCATTACAATTAATACCAATCACTACATATTTATCAAAATTAACCTTAAGACCCAAAGCCACTTGCAACAATTCAAGAACATAACTATATTTTCAATCTGATCACACTTAGCCTCACAGAAAAGCAGTGTATCATCTGTATATTGTAAATGCGAAATGCAAAGACCATCATTAGGCATTTGAAAACCCACAAAATGGCTTTTAGATTCAACATTACGTACAAAACGGCTGAAGCACTCTGCATAAATGGTGAACAGAAAAGGAGACAAATGATCATCTTGACGAAGCCCCAAAAAAATCGGTTGGGCTTCCTTTGTACATGACAGAAAAATGTGCAGAGGATAAAAACCCATAAATCCAATTCCTCCACTTCTCACCAAAGCCCATATTTTTCATAATTTCTAAAAGAATGTTCCATTCAACCATGCCATAGGTTTTTTCCATGTCCAATTTAATCACAATCCCAACACTACTACTCAGAATTCTTGAATGAATGCACTCATGTACAACCAGGACACTATCAGTTATCAATCTGTCCTTAATGAAAACAAACTGAGGCTCTGTGATAATACCCGGTAAGACCACATTAAGCCTTTTCGTAAACACCTTAATGATAGTTTTATAGAGACTCGAGAGAAGGCTAATCAGCCTAATATCACCAAAGTTCGCAATGACAGACTTCTTGAGAATAAAAGCTATAAAAGTGAAATTAGCCCCTCTAAAATGCTTGCCTCTCCGAAGGAACCCTCGGACCATTTTCAACTAAGCTAGTTCTCTTTGTGGTGAATCCCGGGTGTGTGTGGGGAGAGAGAGAGAGAGAGAGAGAGAGAGAGAGAAAGTCATGTGGAGAGGAAGTTGCATGGAGGAACCTTAGGTCCATGGAGAGCCTTTGGAGAGAAGGTAGAGGTGCGTGGAGAGCCTTGAGAGAGAAAGTGGAGGTGCGTGGAGAACCTTGAGAGAGAAAGATAAGGGATGGGAAAGAAATAAGAAAAGGATCTCGTTATATGTGGGGCTATTTTTTTTCTGAACAACCTGTTTTTTTGGGGGGGTGATTGTCAAAATAATAGTAAATAGGCAATTTGTGTAACTTAAAAAAATATCTTTTTAGAGGAAGGGCATATGCATAGAAAATACAGTCCAAGGAGTATACATAATTTTCCGAGCTATAAAATAAAGTAATTTTAAAACATAAACGTACCAAATTCCCAAAACTTTTGGATGAAGATGGTAGAAAAAATGAATTTAGAAGGAAACCATTGATTTATTCTCATATAAAGGGGCAGCATAGCTTAATTACTCTGAATATTAATGCGAAGTTTAAACTTAGATCATCATCGTTTAAAGCTCAAATTAATTTAAGAAAATAATTAGCAAAGGATGCAATGCAAACAATTGAGAAAAATAAACTACATGGAGGATAGAATTTTATGCACTCTTGATATCAGGGAACAAACCCAATAAAAAATTTACAATATATGGATGAAACCATTGCAGATTCCAGTAAAAAAGTATATATGATGTGTCAACTTTATACTATAGAAGTGAGAAGAACTTCAAAAACCATTTAATACGAATTGCATCCAAGATATTTATTTTTTCAATTTTTAAATTGTTTTATTATGATTGGAGTTTAGATTTTTAAAAATTATTTAACTTAAAGTTTTTAGATTCCTAGTTTCCTATTTTTATGGTGAACATGGTAGTAGATCACGTGGTGTTCCATGGGGTCCTATTTTCAAGGAAGCAAATGGGTTACATGACTTAAGGAAATAAGAATGGGTAGGACGTTTGGTCTTGTATGGGATGTGCATGGGTGAGAAAAAATCCTAGAAAGGAGGATATAGGAGAGAAAATAGGAAAGTTTGAAAAAGGAATATAGGAGACAAAATAGGAAAGTTTGGAAAGGGGATCTAGAGAGTTTATTTTTGGGTTTTCTTTTTTCTTTTTAATTAGCTGGTATTTATGGTGGAACTTTCCCTTTAGAAGATTGACTGGGATATTTTTTAAGAGAGTTTTTATGAATGAAAAAAAGAGAGTTCTACTTCTCATGGCTTGATTTACAGCCCTATTATTTTATTTATTATTGTTGATTTTTTTTCTTGTTTAAGATTAAAAAAAAGTCGGATTTAATTTTCCGGACTCATTTCGCAACACCATTGAAAAAAATTGTTTGATGCTGAAAAATCCTTAAATGATCATCTCAAACAAACAATTTTTATGTCTCAACAATATTGCATCCCACATCAACATAAGGAATTCCCTCAAAGGGAACATTATTTTTCAATAGAGAAACATGTTGGGTTTATGTAGACTTTAAAGGCCTTATCAGTGATTATGATGAGACATTTGATATCGTTGAACTCAGCGGGAGTGTGGTCTCTTGAGACCATACCATGTAAACGATATTTGCAGATACCGGACTGTGCTTGACGGTCTAAGCCAAGCATTTGGGAAAAACCTATATTGCCTGGGCATAAAGAATAAACCGATAAGGGTTTTAATGGGTCATCCTTTGATGAGGTCGAAGTATGCCCGGATGAGTGACCCCAGGAACTGTGTGACCCTTATGTGTGATGGTTGCCTACGGAGACGGTGGCCAAAGCATCATCCATGTAGCATCACACGGCATACACATTGATAGACGGTTCGGGAAAGCAAGCTAGCCACCTTTTAGGGTGAAGCTCATACATGTGTGAGAGATACCCCTATTCGCCATAGAGTTGTAGTCGCATCAGGTCTAGGTAGCTTTGACTAGTCTCTAGGGGAGAACCTGAAATGCATAGAATGTGATTACTACTCCTTGGTTCATCGGCCAGACTTTGGTGACCCGCTAATGAGCCCCTGCTTGAATTGTGGGTTATAGACAATGCTGGGACGACATGATAAAACAACCGTGATCTGCAGTCCATTGTTGAAGGTGGAGTGCCCCATTGTTGATTTAATTCCTTGACCATATGGATCATTTTCCCATCAAATTAATTTAATTATGTTTCTTTTATGGTATATATTATATTAAAATTATTATTTGAATTTTTATAAATCCTTGAATATTTTATTTATAAAATTTGGGTTTATAAAATTAAAGATATTGATTTTTTAATGATTTAAATATTCAAATAATATTCTAAAATATATTTTTAATATATGAACTTTTTGGGGGGCCCATTGTGCACATGGGCCCACTATATCCAAATTTTATGGGGGACGAGGTTGCCATCCCTTGGGTGTCATGCCCCTATTTTAGGGGGTTGCCTACCCCATGGGAGGCATGCCCTATTTTTATGGATTGGTTGATTTTGATTTATCTTAAGTGGGTTTGAGATGATAAGTTAGTATGAGCTTTTGATATGACTTATTTAAATAACTTTGAGTTGATAAGTATGCTCTATCTTTAAGAGATTTGAGAAAAATCTTCTAGCAAGCCTGATAACGCTTATGAATATATTTCGGATAGAGCACAATATTTTCTTAATTAACTTTTATCTGATAGGATAATGGTCAAAGGAAAGGGAGATAATAGTTCAACACATTTCGTTGGTGGCATAGCTATCTCTCACCTCACAAATCACCTTTGATCAAGGATTAAAATTCAATCTTATGAGACAAGCAATAAAAATCTAGACCCAATATCCTATCTCTCTCTTCTCTCTCAAACTTTATCTTTTAAAGAAAAAATGGGGTCTCACGCCCCATTACCCTTTCCCAACTTATCCTCTCACACAACTCTCTCTCTCTCCTCCCTCTCATGAAACTCCCAATCTCTCTCAACTTATCTAAATAAAGGGGAGGCACACCCCCCTTCCCTCTCTCCCATACTTTATCCATCTCTCTCTTCTTTGGCTTCTATAAAAGGGGGGAGTACGTCTCTCTCTCGCATATAGAAAATTCTCAATTTTATTCAAAGTCCTAGGGTTCAAGAAAAATAAATGAGCGAGAATTTTTGTCTCAGTATTTTGAGGGATTGATCTCAAGAATCTAGCGTGAGCATAAGGGTTCCATTGAAGAGTTTGACTGAAAATAGCTTTTTTGGTTGAGATTGAATGAAGACTGTCGATCCCGCGTCATTGAATGGTGATGACTCGATGAAGGTTATAATAAGCCGGGTAGAGGTAATCTCCGACATTCTCTTTTGTTGCTTGCATATTTAATTATATAGTCTTTATATTCTCATGCACAAGATTTGTGGTTATTTTCTTTGATTAAAAAAAATTGGTTTAGTGGCACCGAAGTTCTTAAGATCTTGGATTTGTAAGTTTTTTATTTCTTTTAAGCAAGAGTTATTGTGATAAGACTACTTGTAAGTGATTTTTGTCAAAGAGAAGAAAAAACAAAACGCTAGAAAAAAAAATCCCCGGCAAGATCATATTGATCAAAATTTCATTGGTATCATAGCGAGGTTAATATTTGATTCCATTAGATGTATTTTCTCTTTATTCTGTCGAGATAAAGCTTGGGAATAAGATATGAGAAAGCCAATAATCTTTGTGGTCAAAGCAATATACTTCGGTTAAGAATTATTGAAATATTCAACACACCTCGAGACTGGAGAATGGGTATTCTTTGTTATTTTTTAGCACTTATATGAAGAGGATAATGATGATTTCTCTATTGTATATGTTAGTAATTTCGTGTGTCTTTGACAGTAGGATCTATTTGCAAAATTTCAGTAGGAGTTCCTAAGGGAATTGAGAGTTATGGACTCATGTCAGTTTTAACCCTCTAAAATTCAAGAACTGTCTACTGAGTTCCGTGATTTTTACCACCAGTCAAATGATTTTTGTTTCCACTGAAATTTGGGTGTAACTCATAAAATTAAGTCTAGTTTAAAAACAAAATAGCTTCATCAAGAAATTCCTTGTAGTTTGAAAGATATGGTCAATTACTAATGGCTGCACAAGTGTTGTTTTCTACAACAAAAACTATTTCAATGACTTGGAAGTAATGATTTTATTTCCATTCTTAACAGAATGTTTTTATGAATCACATTTACTTTCTAGACTTCCATTTTGAGTCTAGTTTCTAATGAAATTTATTTGAGAGATAAATATCAATAGGAAGAGAAGAATAAAATTTTTGGATTGAAAAGAGGTCATCCTGAATTTTCTGCAATTATGGTGTGCTCTTTATTGAGACTTAAATAAGTATAATTATCAAACCTACTTAACGTAGTGATATGAACCTTGTGAAAATATATTTGCTATTATTATGTGTCTACTCTCGAATAAAATTAGTTTGAAATAAAAAATCCACAAGGGTAGAGAGAAAATATAATTTTACTAGACAATATTCATCTTGGAATTCTGCAGTATGAGTTATTTTGTGATGTATATGTTCTTTATTTATTTCTCTGAAAGAAAGTATTATTAGGGACTCACACCATAATGTTATGATTTGGTTTTGACTCTAATTTTTTAATACAAGAGATTTCAGCAGGAAATTTTTTGGGCCTTGAGAGAAATATTTTTTTATCGAGAGATGCTCATCCTGATTTTTTGCTGAGAAAATTGCATTGTAATGTAAAAATCACTAAAAGGTATACTCACTAAGTGGTGTGATTTAATGATGGAACTGAGCACTATTTTATATTTTTTAGTCTATTTCAGTACTCAAAAGGATTCGGAGAGAAACTCTTTATGAATAAAGAGATATCATATCTTTACCATGAGATGCTCCTGATCTATTATGCATTAAATTAAAAGATGTGGCATGCTAAGGCACATCTTTGGATTCTCAATAATGGAGACCTTTTTAGGGCTCATTAAAAGGGGTTTTATAGTGTGTCATACGTATGGTTTATTATATTAAAACTTCAAAGATAGGTAATACAAAGTTGGCAAGGTACGACACTCTATATGAAGAATGTTCGATCTGGAAATAGCATAAAGAAGAAGAAACACAATACCTATAAAAACATCTTGATTTCTTCGAAATGAAATGATATATAGAGAGGCTTGGAGGTACTAAAGAAAAGCTAAAGATCAATGAGAGAATCAAATTTATGATATTTGAAATGATGGGATGACGAAGACGTTTTTCTTCACAGTGTTATACAAAGAAGAATCCAAGTGCCGAAGAGATTGACCCATCGTGACATGTGAAATCGAAGACCAATATATTCTTCATCAGTTATGTGCTCTTCCAATATCGTCAAACGATTGTAAAAACAATTAATCAATAAAGCCCAGGCACCACCAACTTGGTTTTGAGGTATGAAATATACCCCATATTACATAGTAAGATCATATGGGGATAGATAATTCAGTAACTTTTTATATGATTTAGTTGTATTTTGGCTAATTGTTTTATGAATATGTATGAAGTGTATAGACATTAAGTGATAGGCGATAACAAATTTGAAAGAGCCGGTTTGTGAATACCTTGTGTCTTAATGCCTCCTTATATTAACAGTATACACTACTTAAGGTAGTGATACACATGGAGATATGATTTGATCAAGGGCTTTGAAATCCTAAGTATGAGATACAAGATATGGATATGACAAATATATAAGTACGAAGGGAGTGTCTGATGGAACTCGATCTTACCTGTCGTTCTCTCAATAATGTCCAGTAATCTGATGTGTTGCATATGATAATGATCTCTTTATAAAGTCTCCATATTTGCCAAAAAGAATTTTTTGTCAAGATTTTGATAATCATTCTTTAGTCATGCTTTATTGTAATATGGACTTTATGGCTTGTTTTGTAGTTATAAACATGACTTGGTAGGTGAATGCGGTAAAATGATTTTTGAAGACTAAACATATATTTTAATACTAAATTGGATGTTTTGAGAGAAAAAAAAAAAAGAAAAAAGAAAAAAGAAAGAACCTAAGTCTATGAATGTCGTTTTTGAGAAAACCCTATAGTCATGTTAGGTCTACTAAGTCTTTATGAAAATCATGTTTTAACCGTCATATTAGTATCTAACCATTGCTTGTGAGATATATACCAAGTCAATTTTTTTTTTTTAAAAAAAAGAAGAAAACCATTATGCCTTCAAGGTATTTATAAAATTGGGAGAAAATATGTCATTCATAGGTTTTTAAATACTCATATGCCTTTACTCATGTTTGTAGTTATTTAGAATCCTCAATTACCTAAGACCGTGAATCATAAGGAATGTTGTAGGAAGATCATCTTGTTAGGCTTCATTGACACATGTTATATTGATTAGATAACTTGGTTTGTATGGATTTACTACCAAGATGACTAGTGTGATTGAACCTTTGTAGTTTATAAAGGTTGTGCATATTGTGAAACCAATGGGCATTGAATTATTTATTGCATGAGACTTGCTATGCTACCTCATGATATAGGCATAAGAATGTTGATAATATATATTGTATGTGCAATAATTGAGTGGGAGCTGCTACATTCCCATGACTTTTTTTAGTAGCTTGGATAATTAGATATACAAATGTAAGCTATCTCAAGGATCCAGATGTTGTGAAGTCTACATCTAGATACGTGTTCATGCTTGGAAGGAGAACAATTTCTTGAAAATCAAAGAAACATGATGCAATGACATTGTCCATCCTAGAGGCAGAATACGTGGTGTTCTGTTTAGCGGCCAATGAGGATGTATGGATTAATGTCGTGAGGCAGTAAGGATTTGTTCTGCGACAACAAGGCGACGATATGGGTGTACAATAGAGCCACGATTCCATAATAACTCAAAGCGTATAAAACTAAAAATTCTAGTGGGAGCACCTAGTGCTTGACAGGTCAGCTGAAACAACAGACTATGGTGTTGTTCACCCAAGGAACCCAGATGTGTGGCGCTGGTTGTATGGCTACAAAAAGAAGCGGCTTGTTTAAATAACTCATTTGAGTCCATGAAGATACGACCCCAACCGATGAGGATACGTGATGATCTTCTCTTACAAAAAGTCCATGATTCGTGGTATAATATGAAAGAAGGACTACGATCACTTTTAAGATGAGATCTGAGTAGCTGAAAGAAAGAGGTGTTGCCTCTATGAGTCCTTTTTGTGAGAGGATTGATGGAGAAAGCCATAATTAATGAATTGAGAGAGATTGTAATTGGAAGAGAGAGATGGGGATAAGAGAAAGTGAGGAAGAAAGAACGTCAGGCCTTCAAAGGCCAAGTGAGAGATGTTAGGTTTATGTGGCATTTAAAGGCCTTTATGAGTGATTGTGAGGAGACATTTGATAAAGTGGATTATGAACTCAGTGGGACTGTGGTTCCTCTTGGACCATACTATGCAAACGATGTTTACAAATACCAGACTGTGCTTGATGGTCTAGGCTGACCATACCATACAAATGATGTTTACAGATATCAGACTGTTCTTGATGGTCTAGGTTAGTTGGTTGGGAAAAAACCATATTGTCTGGGCATAGAGAATAAATCAATAAGGGTTCTAATGGATCATCCCTTGATAAGGTTGAAGTATGCTCGGATGAGTGAGTCGAGGGATTGTGTGACCCTTGCGTGTGATGTGGTCTACGGAGACGGGGACCAAAGCCCCATCCATGTACTATCACACGACATGCATATTGATAGACCGTTTGAAAAAGTAAGCAAACCAACTTTTAGGGTAAAACGTATGCGTGTGCTAGAGATACTCCTATGCGTCATAGAGTTATGATCGCATCAGGTCTAGGTGGCATTAACTCGTCTCTAAGGAAGAACCTGAAATCCACTGACTGAGATTGTAACCCTTTGGCTCATCGGCTAGACTTTGGTGACCCGCTAAATAGCTCCTGCTTAGACTGTGGGTCATGGGCAACCCCGGGTCGGCATGATAATGCAAGTGTTGTCTGTAATATACAGTTGAAGGTAGAGTGATTCATTGTTGATTTAATTCCTTCATCATATGGATCATTTCCCCATCAAATTAATTTAATTATATTTTTTTATGATAGATATTATTTTAGAATTATTATTTGAATTTTTATAAACTCATGAATATTTTATTTATAAAATTTAGGTTTATAAAATTAAAGATATTGATTTTATAATGATTTAAATATACAAATAATATTCTAAAATATATTTTTAATAAATGAAATTTTTTGAAGCCCATTGTACACATGGGCCCACTATACCTAAATTTTATGGGGGGCCCATTTTTCCATCCCTTAGGTGGCACGCCCCGATTTTAGGTGGTTGCCTATCCCCATGGGAGGCATGCCCTATTTTTATGGATTGGTTGATTTTGATTTATCTTAAGTGATTGAGATGATAAGTTAATATGAGTTTTTGATATGGTTTATCTAAATAACTTTAAGTTGATAAGTGTGCTCTATCTTTAAGAGATTTGAGTAAAATCTTCTAGCAGGCCTGATAAGGCTTATGAATATATTTGAGATAGAGCATAATATTTTCTTAATTAATTTCTATCTAATGGGATAATGGTCAAAGGAAAAGGGGATAATGATTCAGCACATTGGGTCAGATCTCTCACCCCACAACTCACCCTTGATCGACGGTTACATTCAATCTTGTGAGGCAAGTAATAAAAATTTAGACCCAATGTTATATCTCTCTCTTCTCTCTCAAACTTTATCTTTTAAAGAAAAAAAGGGGGCTCACACCCCATTATCCTCTATCAACTTATCCTCTCACACAATTCTCTCTCTCTCCTCCCTCTCATGAAACTCCCACTCTTTCTCAACTTATCCAAATAAAGGGGAGGCACGCCCCCCTTTCCTCTCTCCCGTACTTTATCCCTCTATCTCTTCTTTGGCTTTTATAAAAAAGGGAGTATGTTTCTCTCTCTTGTATATAGAAAATTATCAATTTTATTCAAACTCTTAGGGTTCAAGAAAAATAAATGAGGGAGAATTTTTGTCTCAGTATTTAGGGGATTGATCTCAAGAATCTAGCGTGAGCATAAGGGTCCATTGAAGAGCTTGGCCGAAAATAGCTTTTTGGTTGAGATTGAATGAAGACCGTCGATCCCGCATCATTGGATGGTGGTGACTCAGTATAGGGTGTAATGAGCCCAGTTGACGTAATATTCAGCATTCTCTTTTGTTGCTTGCATATTTAATTGTATAGTCTTTATATTATCAAGCACAAGATTTGTGGTTATTTTATTTGATTAAAGAAAATTGGTTTAGTGGCATCGAAGTTCTTAAGATCTTGGATTTGTAAGTTTTTTATTTTCTTTGAAGCAAGAGTGTAACAATCCTAAACTTTCAAAAAAAATAAAATAAAATAAAATAAAATAAAATAAAAAAAGAAAAAAAAAATAAACTTTTAATACATGATGATTCGTTTGAACATGATGGTGTTTAGGAACCATCGCTACTTTTCAAAGCTTTTCGTTTAAAAGCTTTGTGTTTCCTTGCTCTTGCCACGTCCACTAAAGGACGTGGGCTTTAGGTGTTTAAAGCGTAAACTAACGCTCACACCTGTAACGTAATAAAAGCTTGAGGTGTTTAAAGCGTAAACTAACGCTCACACCTGTAACGTAATAAAAGAATAAAATAATATGTTAGTAGAATTTAAATTCAGAGAGGTGAAGACTCCTACCTTAGAAAACTTTTGAGATTTTTTCTCTGGTCGAAACACAGTGAACTCCTCTCTCGAGCCGAATTTTTGTCGGAAGCTCCCTCTCAAATATTTGTGAGTAAGTGACATCGTCTTCCTAAAAAATAGTATGTTTTTAATAAATAGTGATATTTCCGTCCAGGATCTTTATTTTATAAGTTTTGTGTGTAAGTGACCCCATTGTCTCGAAAAATAATCCATTCTTTTTAAAAATGAAATGAAATAATTAGTTCTGCTTATTATCATGAATTTTAGGCGCGATAAATTTTATTCGCACGTGACCTCA
>NW_006495805.1:249427-288799 GCF_000471905.2 Amborella trichopoda | reverse complement strand
CCTATCCCCTGTGTTGCCTTGGCAGTCTCAGTATTCTATAAAATTGTGAGAGGAATGCAAAGTTTAAAATTGTAAAATTTGTAACATACTTTATGTTATTTATTTATTTTTAATTCTTTGTATTTTCTCGTATTTTCAATTTAGTTTTCTTGCTTTTATTTTCATTTTCTTTTTTTGCTTATGTATTGTAGATATGTTTTTACTTGTAAATGAATATGTGAGGGGCTACTTATCAGACCCACATACTCCATTCTGCATCTTTATAAACTATTTTTTCCAATCATTTGGATGTTATACCTAAAATGCTCTTCACAATTATAAAAGCTAAAAGGCAAGCAACGAATAAAGGTGAAAAAGGGGAAAGCATGCCATGTTTATAGTATACAATACTTGAAGGCTCCATTTCCTCGATTGAATGATAACAGATACATTAGAGTGAGGCCACAAGGGCATTCACGAGGATACAGTTAAACCCCAACCATATCTCAGTTGAGACATGTGGTGTATCTTGGAGTATGATGTACTTTGCAACCAATGGATGATTGTTTCTCAAATTTTAGACAATATGAAAGTAAGTTAACATAAATAAATAAATAAATGAAAAGAAAAGAAAAGAAAACTATCAATAGATTGTGGAGAAACTATGGTTTCTCCCTTAGTTGTAATGATTGACAGCATTGGAGAGAAACTTGGATGGCCAAAACAGGACACGGCCAAATGGTGAGCCCCCGTCTCTTAGCATCACCATCCATCATTTCAATGGACGGTGATCATCCAAATGACTGGTCTTTCCATGTCCCCTGCATTATAATATACTTTCCCTATGCATTAGTTAATTCTAATATGGGTATATTTTCCTATTATTTTTTGCTCGTAGTTTTCTTAGTGGCGTGGGCTTTTTGCCAGTCTGATACACCAGCTCATTTCCTCATCAGGGTTCAGGTACTTGCAAATAGTGGCATTGCGTCGGCTTTGGTATTGTTCGTAGGGCATTTGACAGGATGGGAAGAACCTACTCTAAGTTCAGAGGGATCCCCACTTGTAAAATGTTTGATTGGTGGGATCATTGGTCACTATGCCTGCTGCAATGGAGATACATGGTCGTCTGAAGTTGGGATGCTTAGTGAATCTCAGCCTCGACTTATCACAACCTTCAAGGTATGGCATCTGATGTTATGTATTATACATTGGGCAATGGATTTCTAAGATCATTGAAAATTGGGTTCTCAATAAAATTGTGACTAAATACCTTAAGACCTGTTTGCACACTTGAAACTGAGTTCTAATCAATTGAGTTGAAAACCCCAAGACCACTTAGACCCTTGTAACAGTGTTTCTTAGTATACTCATTTTAGGTGCACTCAATACCACTAGTTACTTGTTCTTTAAAATCATTTTAAATGGAGGTCTAGCAAGTGTTTTTAATTAAACTTGACAGCGCATTTATCATGGTGACTGATTGAGAAAATCTTGTTAATGCTTCACTATTTTCCGATATTATTCTATAATGTTTAGATTGTTTCTAGTTTGTAGCAATTATAGAAGAGAAATAGTGCATGAAAGAGTATTTATTGGTTGTTTAGAGATTATATCAAGAAAAGTTTATATACCCACACACACCACACAGAGAGAGACACACACACATGTATATATGCTTGTTTATGTGTAGGCCTTTGAATGTCGGAGATAGTCGATAGAAGGTATGGATATGCAAGAAACAAACATTAAAACTGCACTTTAAATGGATATAGTTCATTAATTCCATTAATAATCAGATATGGATATGCAAAAAGCAAACATTAAAACTGCATTTTAAATGGATATAGTTATCATGTGTATCATACACCTTTGTAACTTATATTATGCATTTATGCAACAACCAAATGTTAAAACTGCATTCTAAATGGTTAAAATTATCATGTGTATCATACACCTTTATAGCTTATATGACCTCAAAACCAGCTCTAGTGAAAACTAGAGGTGCACACTTCCTATAAAATCTATTTCAAGTTGTATAAATTTCAATAAGATCATCACACATTTAGATCTCCATTTGTCAAATGAGTTGGGAAGCAGTAAAGTAATTAAAAGGGAACTTGATGCTCATCTATATTGATTTTTTTATAAATGAAATTCACTATCATTGTAGATGAATAATGGGAATTAGTTGACTTATTGGCTGAATGAGAGTTTGTTGATTCTGAAGTTGCTGCTTTCAAAAACAATTGAAAGACTGATGTTTATTTTGTGGAAATTGTCTTTGTTCTCGCTCTCTCATATTTTCGTCATTTGTTGTATCCAGAGTGTCCCAAAGGGTACTAATGGTGCTGTGACGACAACAGGACTCCTTGCAGCGGCAGCAGCAGGCTGTGTGATTGGCCTAACCTATCTTTTGGTTGGATTCTTCACAGGTGATTACAGAGGTCTAAAGCCACTCCTCGTAATACCTCTCTCTTTATTAGCAGGAGTCTTTGGAAGCCTAATTGATTCTGTTTTGGGCGCAACTGTGCAATACAGTGGCATCTGCCAAGTCCGGAAGAAGGTAAGAAACCATAACTTTATTTCCTTCTATATGAAGGATGGCATACTATAACCCAATAGAACATACAAAACCATAGTCCATCCAGTCAAATGAAATGGTGGACGGTGATGGAGAGTGGTATCCACCATTGTGATCATCTAGTGGGTCAGATTATCTCTCTTTCACAATCCGTTATTTCATTGGACAGTGATGAGTCGAGGACTATCATTTTCCATTTTTCCTTGGTACATTGGGGTATAATATACTCTCAAGCACACTCACACAAACACATAGACATACACGCCACACATGCACATGCACTCGCACTCACGAATGTGCACTCACACAGGTGTTTGGCATCAGGTTAACTATTCGTAGGATTCTCCATATGGGGGTAGTACACTCGTGACCCACTAGTGCAGGTCGAAATTAGTGGTTCCCAACTAAGGATTTGTCTCTGATTTTGAGTTAGTCTACTAAAGAGCCTTAGTGGTTCACTCAAAGGTAAATTACAGACATAATTAGTTTTAAATTTTATTAAAAGGGTTATGGATATTAATGAAAATAAAGAGGTAGCAGATGGTAAACTATTCATAACATGGAAATGATTATGTAGAAGTCGTGACTAACACAAATAATGTAGGCAAGACCTTCTCATCCCTTCTCAAAGATGGTATACTAAACTGGCATGAAAGGCTAGCTGGTTGAAATCCCTGTGTCCTCGAAAAGGGTTCCTAGTGTAGCCATGGTTTGTTTTATACATTGGAAGCTCGAGTGGGATAATATGTCTGTGTGTGTGCATGTTTGAGAGAGAGAGAGACAGATTTCGTCAAAACTACAAGGCTAAATTGAATCTTTTATTGTTTCTTCAAGGTAAGTTGGATGTCCCCTAATACTGATTTTGTACTTCTATATATCGGCAGGTTGTCGGAAAAAAGGGGCCTACAGTGAAGCGGATCTCAGGCAGTGCCATCCTTGACAACAATGGCGTCAATTTTGTCTCAGTGGTTTTAACCACCTTCGTCACTGCCATTTTATTTTTGTATGTCTTTTGAGAGAAACCTCTTCTTCTTCTCCTTATATTCTTTCAGTTGAATCGGTAGGCACCTCTTTTCAAACGTCAAAAATAAATGAATCACATCTAAAGTGCTGCTGACCCCATTGTACCCTTACTTGTCTTTTGACACAAACCTCTTTTTTTCTCATTTCATGGATTATTCCTTATTGTCAAATTGAAAAGAACCACATATGAAACTTGAAAAATATGCATGGAACCTATTCTTGATGCTTCTTGCTATCATCTTACTTAGATCAATGAATTCTCAACAAAGTTTGTTGCCCTAATAAGATTTTTCACCCAAGTACCACCTGTATCATTTTGTTAAAAAATGCACAAGATGTTCTAGTTCTCGGTTTAGAACTTTGAACAAGCAGGTGTATCTTTATTATTTTTCCTACTGTAGTGGGCCCTAGTCGTCCTCTTGTTCTGAGTTACAAACCTCGGTACAACAAAGATATTGTGATAGAAAAATGACATTTTATTGCCGAATAAATGTCTTGAGTTTTGTCATTTGAATTGGGCCTCTTATGCGTTAAACATCATAAATAACTTATTCTGGGTTCCAAAATTGGTACAAGAGATTTTAATTGAAGTACTCTCTTTTTATTGAAAGCACTTCAATGGTAAATAGTTTGAATTTTTCGCTTTTTTTTGTCAAGTTGAAAGTAGCCTTTTTCCAACTTTCATGAATAGGAACTTCTTTCTAAGCTGCTTTTAACCACCTTTTGTGTCATTATGTCTAGTGAGAGAATCCTTCAAAAAGGAGGCTCATCTCAAGCTTCAAAAACATATGTAAGTAAAAGATGTGCCTTTCCATGTTAGGTGGTCGTTGCGGTGCTTGGTTGACTGAGTTGTGGTACATCAACTCGGTCTTGGGTGTTGTGATCTCCGAGGCAACTCGCAAAATATTTTAAAATTTAAAAATAGAGATATTTAAAATGTGTTTTTAGATGATTTGATGATTTTGAGGATGATTTTGGAACTTTTTTTATCGAATAATCCTGATTTTTTTAGAAAAATATTAATGATATAGCTGAAAATTTTAAATAATATGTTTTTCATTTTTTATAGTATTTTAATGATTTCGATTACTACTTTTAATTCTGACTTATCTTTAACAAATTTTTTTACCTTTTTTTTGTGTTTAACAATTTTACATGGTGTAGATTACTCAGGGTTGAGTTCTAGGCCGAGGTTTTCTTTTCTTTTTCTTCGTAATTCAGTGGGGAAGACATACTCCTACCCGTATTTTCAAGTAGATTAGGAGTTAGCTTTTTGAAAGTATTAATGGGGTGGTGTTAGTGATGGAAATGGAAACCATAATGTGGTGATTAGGGTGTGGGGTGCTACCATTACGACCCCAACACTTTTCCCAAACTTGGTAAATCAGTGGGTATTTGGGTACCATTTGGTGACAATGGAATCAAATACCTCACCTTGGGGCTCGACAGTACTACTGCCAAGTTCCCAGGCCATTTTTAGTCGAGATGATTAAGAAAACATTGCTTTCACCATCCTTAATCAGTGGCTGCTAGGGGATATTAAATAGCATTTGCTAGGGCATATTAGATGATGAATGAAAGGAACATTATTCGAGATCTTTCTCCTTCCTCACAGCACACAATCATTGAAAATATGCGTTCTAATTAGAATTTTGAAACAGCATTGTGTTCTGGTAATTCTCTATTCAATTATAGTCTCCTTTCAAAAGTTACATCTTCAAAATTGATATTGAATGCCTCAATGTTCCAAAAAAAGGAATAAATCTGTTGATAATCTCGATGGCCACAATTATAAATCTAGAAAATAGATTAAACATAGATTACTTAAAGCTTAGCTGTGAATGTTTGCTCGATTTTATACTTTATTTTTATTAATACAATTATTTTAGATTTTAAACTTTTATCAATATAAATATTTTAGATTTTAAATTCTAATTTGCCAAGTCGTTTGTTTTCCCCTATTCGAATGTGAGCAATGAAACATGGACACGCATGTCCGAGGGTCTGACCATCCACAATACTTGGTGGACATGGGCAGGTGAGTCGACCCTCTAAAGATGCATGACACTTTATGGAGTGTCCAATAGTGTGTTTTTTGTGATGCCTAGTTGCTATTGTCCAAAGCAAATGTGGCCTTTCTTTATTGTCTCTCTCCTGCTTTCTTGTAAATGCTTGGATTGTGAGGAACCACTTGAAAATATATTTTCTTAGTTGTCACATTGTACTATTGCATCAAGCAACTTACATGCTATTTGGAACTTTTACAGATGAAATATGCTAAACATCTGTGGATTTCAATTCCATAGGAACAAATAAATCAAAAAATTGATGAATATCATCCTGTTCATATTGTTTCACCCATTGGATGCTGATACACAGTCCATCATTTTCAAATAGTTTTTTGATATGTTATAAGTTGTTCTACTTCCCTCACTTCCTCATCTAAACATGGACAGATATCTTCCAACAAATTGGGGTGTAACCCCATGACCAATACCTGTGATAGTGTGAATCATATAAATAGATCGGTTGTTTTCAATATAATAGACTTCACCAAATTGGGAAATAGAAAAAAAACTGTGACAAAACTGTAAAAGTAAACCAGTTAGATCAAAGTTATTATGACTTGGATCAAAGTATGTATCATGGGCATGCTGCATATCCAGGCCCTACAGCAAAAACCTGCTTCTCCACAACAATTTATTGAGATACGGACATCTGCTTTGTTCACACAATCACACCTGTCAATTGTAAGAATTTTAGCATTATTTATATTGAAATTGTTTTCAGCCAGTTTTTCATGCGCAGGCTGAGTGAAGAAAATCTCTTCAAATCACTCATTAATCTTCATCAGGTTACCACATGCAGTAGAATTTTACCACAGAGTAACAAAGAAGAACCGATTTGTTTACTAAGACCATGATCTGCAAGTAACATATTGTTCTGGTTAACATACTCCTTTATTATTATTTTTATTATTTTCTTTCTTTGGTTTTTAAAGCATGCAAGTCCAAATTACAATAAAGGGAATTGCAAAGATTCATTTTTTTTTTTTTTAGGGTCCAATAGAGAACATTGTCACCTAACCACATAGAAATACAAATATTGGACAATACATAATCGATTGCGAAGTGGTTGTCAAAACAAGATTAGCTTGCAACCCTCTAATCCTCAAATTGTTAGTTTTGGAGTCTTGATACATAACAAAGACCAGTTGGTTAGAGATCATGTTCTACAACTGTTTGTTTTTTTTTTTTTGTGGGGGTGGTGGGAAGGGGGTGTTGAGGATTGATGTCTTGTATTCTGAAGAAATAGATCTATCAAGGTAGAGTCAAAAGGTCAACTCTGGAAGGCCGAAGGTGGGACTCAGATTGCTTTGTAATCAAAGAGAACAGAGATACGTGAGGAAGAGGGCTATAGTAACCCTATTATCCATTGTTAGTAAAGAAGCTCTCATCTCCCTTGGACATAGGCACGTTGCCGAACCACGTATATCTTTTCGTGGTGGTTGGTTGTTTCTTTCTTTTGTCTTTGTTTCTTCTTTTCGTTTCTACAAATTGGTATCAGAGCCTACAAGCTTATTCCGTGTTCTTGGGTTTGCTACCACGATTACAGGAAATGGCTCAAGCGTTAAGTATGACATTGAGAGGTTCAATGGAAAGAACAACTTCACTCTTTGGTGACAAAGGATGAATGATCTTCTGATACAGCAAGGTCTAGCTAAAGCTTTGCTAGGGAAATCAAAGAAACCGTCAAAGATAGACGATGAAGAGTGGCAAGAGATGGTGGAAAAGGACGTAAGTGCGATTCGTCTGAATCTCTCAGATGATGCATTGCGTTATGTCGTGGATCTCAAAACTGCTCCGGAGGTTTGGACAAAACTAGAGAGTATCTATATGACAAAATCTCTGATGAACAAGTTGTTCTTGAAGAAGCAGTTGTATTCTCTTCAGATAGAAGAAGGCACGGATTTGTTTGAACATCTCAACGAGTTCAACCAGATCATAAGCCAGTTAACAAGCCTTGAGGTCGAAATCGAGGATGAGGACAAGGCCCTACTTCTATTAGCTTCACATGATTACGTGGTTATGACTCTACTGTACGGGAATGAGACTCTTGAGGACGAAGTCACTGCTACTCTTATGTCAAACGAGAAAAGGAGGAAGACTAGCAATATTAAATCTCAAGGAGAATGTTTCTTTGGAAAACACAAAGAGAGTCGTGAAAGGGCCAAATCAAATCAAAGGAGGTCTGGAAGCAGAAGTCGGTCAAAATCGAAGGGGAATGGCAAGTTTATTTGCTATTACAACAAAAAGGAAGGTCATATGAAGAGAGACTGCCGAAAAGAAAGGAGGATATAAAAATGATAGAAATAGAAAAAACATCTGATGAAGCTAGCGTGACCGATAGCTCTGATGGAGATGATGGAGATCTTCTCTCTATATCTTCAAGTCAGAATCAATATACTGATTCTTAAATTTTAGATTCTGGTTGTTCTTTTCATATATGTCCAAATAGAACATAGTTCGAAACCTACAAATCATATAGTGGTGGGTCTGTTCTAATGGAAAATGATGCGGTATGCAAAATCATTGGAATATGAACTATCAAAATCAAGATATTTGATGGGATAGTATGAATCTTATCAGACGTGAGGCATATCCCACAATTAAAAAAAAACTTAATATCCGTGGAGGCTCTTGACTCGAATGGCTGCAACTATACAACAACATATGGAGTTCTCAAGGTTAGTAAGGGATCTATAGTTGTCATGAAAGGTCAGATAGTTGGGAACCTGTACAAGTTGATAGGGAATATAGTTACAGGTAGAGCTTATGTAACCACATATGTACAGTCCAGCACAGATGACACAAAATTGTAGCATATTCGTTTAGGGCATATGAGTAAACGAGATATGATGGAACTTCATAAAAGTAAATTGTTGAAGGGTGTTAGAGCCTGTAAATTGGATTTCTGTAAGTACTGTGTTTTTAGTAAACAGTGCAAGATTAGATTCAGAACTGCAGTTCATACGAGCAAGGATATACTAGATTATGTACACACTGATGTATGAGGGCCTTCACTAATAAAATCTAAGGGTGGGGCAAAATACTTCATTACCTTCATTGACGATTACTCAAGAAAGGTTTGGGTCTACTTCATGAAACACAAAAGTGAAGCATTCAGGAAATTTAAACAATGGAAAGCAGAGGTAGAAAAGAAGACAAGAAAGAAACCGAAATGCTTGAGATCAGATAATGGAGGGGAGTATAAGTTTAGAGAATTTCAAGAATTTTGTAAAGAAGAGGAGATTGTACATCACTTTACCACACCAGAAATTCTTCAATAAACTGGTGTGGCTGAGATGATGAACATGACTCTTCTGGAAAGAGCTCGCAGTATGATATTGAATGCAGATTTGAAGAAACATTTCTGGGCAGAAGCAATTAACATGGCCTGTTTCATCGTTAACAGGTCTCCATCTACAGGGATTGATTGCAAAATTCTAGTGGAAATGTCGACAAGAAAGCCGATAGATTTCTCTATACTGAGGATCTTCGGATGTCTAGCCTATGTCCATGTACAAAGTGAGCAACATTCCAAATTAGACTCTAGGTCTAGGCAATGCATTTTTCTTGGTTTTGAGAAGGGAGTGAAGAGATTCAAGCTTTGAGATCCTACTTCATATAAGATTGTGCTTAGCAGGGATGTTGTGTTTGATGAATCTCATATGGTGAAGTCAATCAACATACAAGATGACAAAGTACAAGTAGATGAAAGTGATGGAGAAAGATCGATAGTATAGGTGGAGCTAGAAGAGTCTGAAACACCAAAAGATGAAGAATCACCTAGCAGCATATCAGAACAGCGGCAATCACATGGTGAACCCTATAGTCTGAAAAAAGGCAGAAAGAAGCGTGTTCACAAAGCCCCTGTAAGATATGGCTTTGAAGATATGGTAGCCTTTGCTCTAACTGTTGGTACTGGGGAAATCAATTCCTTCAAAGATGCTCTAAGTGATGCACAAAGGGATAAATGGATGACAACCTTGATGAAGGAGATGAAGTCTCTGAAAAAGAACAAGACTTGAGAGCTTGTCAAGAGGCCCAAGAGAAGGAAAGTGATTGGGTGCAAGTGGATCTTTTGGAAGAAAGAGGCAACAATAGAAAAAGAATGTGAGATATTCAAGGCTAGGCTCGTAGCAAGGGTCTACGCTCAGAAGGAGGGAGTGGATTACAATGAAATATTCTCTCCGGTGTCAAGCACACTTCAATAACGCTATTATTTGCTTTAGTAGCCATGTTTGATTTGGAACTAGAACAGCTTGATGTGAAGACAACGTTTCTTCATGGTGATCTAGAGGAACAAATCTTTATGGAGCAACCTGAAGGCTTCAAGGTGCATGGAAAGGAAGATTAAGTTTGCTTACTCAAGAGATCGCTTTATGGTCTTAAGCAATCTCCCAGGCAGTGGTACAAGCATTTCAACTCTTTCATGATATGGATTGGCTATTCAAAAAGTGAGTTTGATTGTTGTATTTATTTTAAAGTTTTTTATGATAATTCCATTATTCTCTTGATGCTTTATGTTGATGACATGCTCATCGCTGCCAAGAATGCATATGACATAACAGCTCTCAAGCCTATGTTAAGTTCTGAGTTTAATATGAAGGATCTAAGGGTTGCTAATAGAATGATGGGATTTGGAGCTAAAGTTTCACAGGCTAAAAATCTAAACTACCATGCTCATGAATTTAGGAGATAAGGGAATTAGCATTAAAAGTGAATTATTATAAGATAATTAGAAATACAGTCCCAAAAAAAAGAAGAGAAAATAGAGTTTAAAATCGTATCCTTTAAAATTTAAATTTCAAATTCATCTAACTGTGCAATTTTATTTTGGATCTCTCAAGATGTATTTTGAAAGGAGATCACACATGATCAATCCACCCAACAAAACCCAGTGCTGAATAGACAATTCTATTCAAATGCTTCATATTATTCCTTTTGTCATGAATTATTGTCTCTCTAAGGATAGCATAACTCTTTATTTTTCTCTCTCTAAAAGGACATAAATTTGAACTTTTGCTAGATAGATATAAAAAATTAGAAAATATTTTTAGAAAAAATTTAAATTATATAAATCCTTAAAATTAGGTATTTGTTTAGAATTGTATTTTAATTTTTTTTATCATTTTGGAAAGATTTGAAAATATTTGGCATTTTCCCATCTTTTTTAAAAAAGTTTCAAAAATAGCCCTAGGCACAAATGGATTCTTGGAAATCTATTTTTCATTAATTTTCAACTTCATTTGGACCTGATTTGTTTAATCATTTTTTAAAATATACTTTTTATATTTTATTTTATATCTTTTATATTTTTTTAACATTTTTTTGACTCCCGAGACTTGTTTGGATAGGCCGGTTGAACCGACTGGTTTAACCATTCCAGTTTGATTTTTCTTACATTGGTCACTATAGAAAAAATCAGGCGATTCAAATTCTAACCGCCCAGTTAGCCTAGTTAAATTAGATCTACTGATCGGTTCCGATTTTGGGGATCGGCTGGGTATTCAAGAAACAAAATTAAAATTGTAAATAAAATTCTAAAAAATAAGAGATTTTGTTTGGACTGTATTTTTAAATGTTTGTTTTATCATTTTGACGTAGATTTGAAAATATTTTGGCATTTTCCCACCTTTTTTTAAAAAATAAAAAATACCTTTAAGCACAAATCTGGTTGAACCGTTTCCGGCCCCAGTTAACCATTCCGGTTCGATCTTTTATAGGGGTTTTTGTTATCTTCTTTGCTTCAATTTTCTTTCTTGGAATTCTTCTCGTGTTCTTTTCATTTCCTTGTCTTTTTTTTGGGGTAGTTTTATTGTTTTAAGAGCACTTCTATAAATTCTTTAGTTGGCACACTTGATATATCTTGCCCACTTTTCAAATTATTTTTCCAATTCAGAAGCTACATTAGTCTTATCCTATGTGTCATATTTTTATGCCTATGTCTTTGTGTCAAAGAAAGATCCTATGTGTCATATTTTTATGCCTATGACTTTGTGTAAAAGAAATAATTGCAGAAGTGATTTCTTTTTGCTTCTTTTTCTTTCTACAAGTTCTTTTCCTTAGGGTTTTGGCACATGTGAATTGTGCTTCAAATTTCAGGTAATTATTGTTGTGCTATGGATCTCTCACTCAAATTCCCACTTCTTGGTTGGAATCTTGTGCCTACTTATCAAAGAGAAATAAAAGAAAAAGGAAAGAAACAGCTTGTTTAATTGGGTAGTGATCTAATGCAAAGGATGTATCATAGTATAATGCAACCACACTTCTAGAAAACTATTGTGGTATTTGTATGACCTAAAAGTTTGCACATATACTCTCTTCATCTCAATCATCAATCTCAAAAAAAAAAAAAATAGTTCAAATTGAATCCTAGGTATGGTCAAAATGATTCCCCTCCAACAACGAATCTGGACCAGTCATTTGGTGAATTTCAATATCTTAGTCTTTAGAAACTCAAAATCATTTTTTTCCTTTTTAACATTATTCATCTAATGATAATAAAGCCATATAAAAAGATGGAAAAGAAAGAAAAAATCCTTCTAAGGCCTAGATCTAAGCGTCTTATCAAAATGGGCGGCCTATGTTAGTTTGGCTAAAAAAACATTTTCTAGGTTGTGTTTTCGAATTTTTCTTTTCGTGATTGTTTATTAGGATGAAAAATGTATATATTTTAAAACTTGGATTAAACAAATGATCCTAACATTGTTTTTAAAGATTGTTGCATTATATTATTATACAACCGTTGCATGAAATCACTGCCTTGTTTAATTAGGGCAGTGATTTTATGCAACTGTTGTATAGTAATATGATGGAACAACTTTTAAAAACCATCTTATGGCCATTTTTAGGCTAATTAACATAGGCCGTTCATTTTGGTGAGATGCTTAGATCTAAGCCTTAGAAGGATTTTTTTGTTCCCAATTTTTTTGGATGACTTTATTATCATTAAATGAACAATGTTAAAAAGGAAAAAAAAATGATTTTACGTTTATAAAGGCTAAGATCTTGAAATTCACAAAATGAATGGACTAGATTCGTTTTTGAAAGGGACTTATTTCGACCATATCCTGGATTCAAATTGAGCTTTTTTTTCTTTTTCTTTGGGGGTGAATTGATTATTGAGATGAAGAGAACGTATGTGCCAAATTTGAGGTCATACAAATACCACAAACAAGATTTTCTAGAAATGTCGTTTCATTATATTATGATACAACCGTTGCATTGGATCATTGCTCGTTTAATTATATTGTCTGACTTTTTAGTAGCATATACAAAATAACGTACATAGATTAGGTTCGATTTCGTTATCAAAAGACATGAATGTTGATTGTGATATATCAAAGAGGAAAAAGAAAGTAAGTCTTAAAAAATCACGGATGCTTTAATTCTTCAGTGATCTGGATATACTAATAATAGAGTTTGAAGGATTACACCTGATAAATGTAGAGGGCCCCCAAACTAATAGTAGAAACATCAGTTCTATTATGTTTAAATTCTTGAAATATCTGATCACATCCATCTGTCCCAAATAGTTCACCCGTGCATACGTAATATAAAAGTCAGTACATGTTCCATCAAATTGTGAGAAGAATGTAAAGTTTAAAATTGTTAAAGTAATACTTAAAACACTTTACGTTATTCATTTATTTTAATTCTGTGTATTTTCTCCTATTTTCAATTTAGTTTTTTTTGCTTTTTTTATTTTTTTCTCTTTCGACTTATGTATTACATAATAATATGTATACAAAAATAAAATGTATAATTTTCAATTATCCTTTATTGTTATTTGTATATTTGTATAGAAATAATGTGGTGTACACTAAATTTGTATTTATTTATAAACCCTTTTAAGGTTTCATGCAATGAGAATTGATCGAAATTGTTTCTCTCTAGACTATTGGTGAGCTCTTCTTCTTCTCTAAATCTAACATGGTATCAAAACCACAAAGTTCTGATCGTCTCTTCTCTGTTGCTTATCAGAGATCACCCTTTCTGCGAAGCAAACTCCTGCCTCAAATTTCGTTGCAACTTTGCAACTCAACCTTCTTTGATTCTACAGTCAACCTTCTTTGCATAACCTTAACGCCATCTTTCAATTTCATTGTTGCAAACGGCTGCTGAAACGGATGATGCTCTCTCTTGGCATTGCAGAAGTTGTCTGGGCATTATCATCTGAAACTTTGGTCGATAAAACTAGGGTATGAAAATGTTGCATCAAGAGCTTTAGAAGGGACTTGGCTTCCACAATATTCATTCTGATTTCCTTGCCAGATACCGTGAGGTTTTTCGTGTGCAGTGAAACCACTGGTTGATGCTTCCACAGATCTTGTGAACATGCTCCATTAACCAATGAAAGAGGCCACTTGGTAAACCACGCACCTGTGAGCTGCTCATGCCCCTTCACTTGAAGCCCACTTTCTAAACCACTCAAATTCCGTGAAATTGCAAGCTTCCTAAGCAAATTTTATTATTATCCGTCAAAATTTGCCTTTCATCTCTGTCAAAACTTATCTTGCGAGATTTGCATTGTAAAATTTTCCTTGTAGTATCTCGAATTAATTCCCATTGTTTACTCCAAATAATTGGTTTTCCTTTGCCATTTTTTTTTTGAGAGAAACTTTAATTCTCAAAAAAAAAAAGAAAAAAAAGAAAAAAAAAATACCCATTTATGCTATATTTGAACATTTTAGATAAGGGAAAAGATCCTGTCAGCCCAAGGTCCAGATTAAACACCAACGGTTCAGATTGAGTCTCGATCGATCTAACAATCCTGAATGTTCGGCAGCATTTGAATTTTATTTTATTTTTTAAAAATCAAATTGATATAAAATTTGGAACTTGTGTACATAAAAAATAGGTGAATCTTTAAAAAATATAAAAAAATATTTTACATGAAAATAATTGGCCAAAAGAGCCCTGTAAAGTTTCGAGGGTATTTTAGTCAATTATTTTTATGGATTAGTTTTTTTATATTTTTATTAGATGCGTCTTGATGAGAATAATATACACCTAAACTTTCAAGTGATTTGAATTTATAAAAAATAAAATTAAAATTAAAATACGAGATGTCGTGACGGTCAGATCGGCCCATATTCAATCTGGACCATTGACATTTACCGTAGCGATGAGCTAGTGGGTGTATAGAATGCACTCCGTTTAGATAATATATTCTTTGTCTTCTGTAGTATTTTAATGATATCTATTACTCCTTTTAATTCCGTCTTAAATAATTTTTTTTATCCTTTTTTGTGTTTAACAAATATACATGATGTAGATTACTCTGTCAAACCTCGACCCTCGGCCGAGTCCCAAGGCCGAGGTGAATAAGAAAACATTGCTTTCCCCTTTCCTACATCAACGGTTGCTAGGGGATATTAATCAACATTTGCCAGGGCATATTAGATGATGAATGAAAGGAACATTATTCGAGAACTCTTTTCTTCTTGCTTACAGCACACGGTCATTGAAAATTTGCGTTCTAATTAGAATGTTGAAACATTGTGTTTTCTTGAAAATTGATATTGAATGTTAAATTTCATATGTCGACAATCTCAATGCTCAAAAAAAAGAAAAAAAATAAGTTGATAATCTTGATGGCCACAATTATAAATATAGAAAATAGATTAAACATACATTATTTAAGCTTTGTTGTGGATGTTTGCTCTATATTAGTACTTTATTTATATCAATATAATTATTTTAGATTTTAAATTCTAGTTTGTCAAGTCCTTTATTTTTCCTCACTCAAATGTGAGAAGATGAAACATGGATATATGTGTCCGAGGGTTTGACCATGTGTTAACACTTGGTATATATACATAAGAATACATAAGATAATCCTATGGAGTTAGTGTGTCTTTTTGTGGACAAGTTTTTTTTTTTGGAATGTGGCATTTAAACACATTTTTGAGGAATAATATTTTATTTTAAAAATAAAAACCATCTTAGAATTAAAAAAGTAGTTTAGAAGATAAATAATAAATATTTTTATTTTCTCAGCTAGAGTAAAATCACTATTCTCATACACTAGAAGTCCGCTTTTATTTCACGTACCGTTAGACCTTCTAGGGTTTTTCCTTCTCCAACTTGTGGTTTTTCTCTATCCAAATCATGCACCTAAGGATCTTCATCTCACCTCTTCCCTTAGTTATGAACAAGCCAATTGGCTTCTCCAGCTCTAATGGTTTCTATATATTCCAACTATTATTGATGTACTTGGTTTGATTTCAACATGATTGTTTATATTTTCATTTTTTCAAGTTTTTCAGACAGTTTTCTTGCGGATGCAATGGTATTTATAGTGATTAAGAAATTCTTTCACTTTTTAAGGGAATAAATGACATGGGTACTGAACTTCTTATTAGCCCTTCTCCTCATATTTATACGTATAGATTGTTCTTGAAAAGATATATTTTAAAATTTGAGTCAAACAAATATCTTCAATATAATTTTTTAAGATTATTTCATTATATTACTATACAACTATTGTGTGAAATCACTCCTCATTGTATAAATACGTTACTCTCTCCACAACAACAATAAAATATATGGCGGTTACAAAAGCAGGCAAAAAAACATTGTGGGAAGAGATTATTAAAAGAAAAAGGTTTGAAGCAAGATAGTTATGTGATTATTTGTGATAGTTAGATTGTTATTCACATAATCAAGAATGTTATATATCATAGTAGGACAAAGCATATAGATGCTCACTATAATTGGATGTACAACATTTTGGAGATTCCATTGATAAAGAAAATCTATAGCAATTGCATTCTATTGAATATGATGTCCGAGGCCCTAATAAAAGACAAGCAAGAGTTTGTAGAGACTTAACAAGCATTAGTGCTACTTGAGCACATGTACATTGGGCACGAGATCCATTAAGCATGGGGAGCACTCCTAATGGGTCTAGAAGAGGAGAAGAATATTGTAGGACTCTAGACCCATAAAGAGTGGGCTAGAAATAATGGGAAAAAAATTATAATGAGGTTTTTCTAATTATAAAATATAGTTCTTTTTTCTTTATAGATGATGAATTATAATGATCAAAGAGAGACGTTGAGGTGTTTTGTTTCCCATACTATCTCTCTCTATTATAACACATTGGTATAGGCAGTAGGCTACTGGTTCATATGCATAGAACTCAGAAGCAAGTTGAGACTTCTATTTTCCTATAGCCCGAGGACAACTTTGCCCCGTTAAAAAAGCCTTACTGTATATCCGAAAACAAAAAGGATTTTGTATTTTTTTTGTTTCTATTTCATCTACACCATATCCAAAATCGTTTTCTTAAGGTTTTAGGAAATACAAAAGGGGTTTTGAAGAAAATGACCTATGCTTGTGAGTGCTTGTTCTTTTGTCCCTCCCATTGTCATAGAAAATAAGGGGTTGGATTTTGCCGATAGACACTTCTCTCGAACCAATGATACAACATGATCTTGTTTTTCTCTCTAAAACTCTTTTTTTTCTTTGGCTCTCTCGACCCTTGGTTGTCTTTCTAAAATATTTTTTTCCAAAAACCAAGAGGAGGTGGTGCTCTTAAATTATTGGAAATGATCATTCTCTCTCCTAGCCGTAAAGAGGGTTCACTCTCTGCTCGCCACATAGAGGGTTCACTCTGCTCATGTTTCTCTCTCTGCTCGCCACACAGATGGTTCACTATCTGGCCCAATATAAGAAAAATCGAATCGGAATGGCTGTCCGGACATCTGGCCGAAAACAGTTCAACTAGCCTACCTGATAAACCGATCGGTTCTTGTGGGCAAGACTTGAACGGTCAAAAAACGTGTTAAAAAATATAAAATAAGTAAAATAAAGTTTAATAAAATATGAAAAAGTATATTTAAAAAATGATTAAACAAAGCATGTCCAAATGAAGTTGAAAATTAATGAAAAATAGATTTTAAGAAACAGAATTGTGCCTAAGGGTATTTTTGAAATTTTTTAAAAATAAAAAATACCAAAATATTTTTAAATCTTTACGAAAATGGTAAAAAAAAATTTAAAAATGCATTCCAAACACAATCCCTTATTTTTTAGGATTTTGTATAAATTTTAAATTTTTAAAAAAAATACCTAACCCGTTCATCAAAACCGAAACCGATCATTGATTGGGTCCGATTTAACCAAGCTAACCGGACCGTTAGAATTTGAAGTGCCTGATTTTTCCCACACTTATCCGGCCCTATAGCTCTCCCTAGCCTAAAAAGTATTCGCCTTTATTAGTTTGTTCTATTGATACCATTTGGAATACGGCCGTCATCTAAGCAATTGAAGCCTCTATAACAAAACAAAAAACAAAAAAAAAAAAAAAAAACAAAAAACAAAGAGGGTTAATGGTGCTCTCGAAGAAAATAACACATCCAGGCTCCAATAAAAAGGTTTTTTTTATAGTGGGACCTCGTTTAATAGTTAATGGGTCTTGGTAGGCATCATCTAACTGGACTGACCCCAATCTTGAATTCTTGAACTCTCCTACTCCACTGTAAATTCAACCACCATTATAGAACCCACCACAGCTCCCAAGTTTCAGAAAACATTAGTGAGTTTAAGGAAAAATAGATTGGAAAAATAATGATTTCAGTTTGAGAGAGACATGGCGAGAAAACAAGAGCTAAGAAAGGGTATAGAGAGAAAGAGAGAGAGATCATGCGGTAGAGGGAGAAAGAAAGAAATGAACGGATTCACTAGAAAGAGAGATAGATAGGGAAAGTCCCACAATTAAGGGTGCGGCTTGTATAGAGTTGAGGCTCTAAATAATCAAATAAAATGCACATTCAAATAATGTCGAGAAATATGGTTTCAATACTGAAAATCTTTGTGATAGCCTTAAAATATGTTTTTATCTTTAATTATAAAATGTAAAGTTTTAAAAATAATGTAGAAAGAGCAAATCTATGAAAACTTATAAATATGAAAAATTGAAGGTCCAAAAATATGTTACAAGATGTACTATTTTCAAAATTTGAAATTTATTTTTTCCTCATCTCCATACATATTGATGTCCAGTTGATCAATTTGAAGATATTTAAGCATCAAAAGAATTTCTTGCAGTGAAATTTTTGAGGGGAGTTCTAATTTACTTGTTTAGACTTTAGAGCCTAGGCTCTATATAAAACATAACATTTTCCTATAATTAATAGGGGTATCTTTTGAAAAAGTCGAAAAAGAGAAACAGGGTTCCCTTCTCTTGTGCTTTATGCCATGTACTCTCTTTTATATCTTGTGTCACATGTTTACTTGATTTTGTCTAATGTTAACTGATTGATTTGTACTTATATAATATCCTATAATTGAAAATATTTTATTGTAAAAAGCCCTAAAAAGGTCGATACGCTTAATATAAAGTAGGCTTTATAGGAAAAGGTAAATTCCCACTACAGACCTCGTTAAGAAAATGCGGTTCTAACCTCGAAAACTTTTATGATGTCTCAAAAATCTATTTCTACCCCAACTATGTAAGTCTAAGCTGTAATTTTCGGATTCGGATGAGTCGAATCAGCCTCGCCCCACTGACGAGGCGGAGTGGCACTAAGTCCATGGTACAGTTTCAGATTCGGATGAGTCAACTCAGCTTCGCCCTACTGTCGAGGCCGAGGAGCCCTAAGTCCATGGTACAGTAGCTGTTCGTTTAATGGGTGAACAAGAATTGTTGAAAAAACCGAAAACTCGGTTAATAAAACACGAAAACCATTGCGCTATTGGCTGATAATACTTGTTTTTCATAATAGGAAACTTTTATAAACTGAAAATCTGAAATTTGGGATGATTTTGATCGAGTTTTGGAACCTTTCCATGTTTTTAACAAAAATATTATGTTTATGCTAAGATTTGGGTTCATCAAAACCCAAATCGAACAACAATTTATTATGAAATTATCGGCTTTTTAGGGTTCTTCGTTCATCCAAAAAGAAAACGCCAAATCTCTTCTATTCTCTCTTATTTATCTACGAAATTGATTGGTTATGGGTTATTTTTCAATCTATTGAAGTTATCTGTAAAAGACCTCTACTGATTCTTGTTTTTGTCAAGTTTAATCACCTTAAATTTACAGTTTTAGGGTTCTATCTGTGATTTTTTTTTTTTCCGGCAAACTTCATTTTCTTGCAATTTTTACACCAAATCAGAAGATTTTTTGCTTGTTTTGAAGCTTTTGAAATCAACTTCAAGTTCTTGCAATTTTTACACCAAATCAGAAGATTTTTTGCTTGTTTTGAAGCTTTTGAAATCAACTTCAAGAGACGTATACAGATTAGTTGTTTTCTTTCGCCATTATCAACTTATTTCGTGCATCATTCTTTCGCCATTATCGACTTATTTCGTGCATCATTCTTTCGCCATTATCAACTTATTTCGTGCATCAAAGAGGTAACGTCGTTATTATGTGAAAAAATAGTCAATTCTATTATTTCTCTAATTACATCATAATTTTTTATGATTTTTAGTTTATTTTTAAGCTTTTGACATTATCTTCAAAAGCCCTATAGAAATTTTGGGGTTTTTTTGCTCCGATATTGAATGATTTCGTGCAACATAGAGCTACTATAGATGAACAATCAAAAAATTGTAAAATCGAATATTTTTCAATTCTATTATTTCTCTTTAATTACATCATAATTTTTTATGATTTTTAGTTTATTTTTAAGCTTTTGACATTATGTTCAAAAGCCCTATAGAAATTTGGTGGTTTTTTTGCTCCAATATTGAATGATTTCGTGCAACATAGAGCTAATATCGATGAACAATCAAAACATTGTAAAATCGAATATTTTTCTCTAATTTATCAACAATAATATTTTGATTATTATTTGTTTTTTAAGATATTGAAATAACTTGAAAACCCCTATATTGCTTTGTGTTTGTTTGCTTCAATATCGATTGACTTATTGCATCATAGAGGTAATATCGTTGAACTATGTAAAACTTAATATTTTTCTCTAATTTATCAACAACAATGTTCTGATTATTATTATTTTTAAGATATTCTTATTTTATTTGTATTTGAACCCATTTTATTTTTCAATAGATTTTTCTTTATCTTTTATTTGATCTTTTACTTTTTTATTGTATTCATAAATTTCTATTCTATTTTATAATTCATGAGATGTAAAAATTTATTTTTTAAAGAGTTAATATAAAAAGAGTTTCAAAAAAAATGTAGCCCCCTCCTCCAATCGAACTCAATACCTCTTATAGACTCACACAACATAAATTTTTGTTTCAAGAGAGTTATAAAAAAAAGAGCTCCAAGATAAATCCAAGCCAATAAGAAATATAGAGTTAAAAATATATTTTTTAATAGAGTTGTGGAAAAAAGAACTCGAAAATAGAAGTCATTGAGAACGACCAAGGGTACTAACCAATTTGCCATACATAACCACAGTAATAATGGTGGCGGGCATTTTATTTAGTGCTCATCTTTATTTGCTCTAAAGAAAAAATAACGGTAGTATCAATGGTGGCGCCTACATTTTATGGACAAAAAATGGTAGTAACAATGGTGGAGCGCCTGCATTTTATGTAGAGCGAGTCTTTATTTGCTATAAAGACAAAAAATAGTTTAAGAGCCAGCACGCTACCACAAAGCCAACGCACAATTAATGAATACAATTTCCTTCTCAGTTTATACATATATTTAATTTGCGTGATTTTTTTGCTTAAAAAAAAAAGAGCATTACTCGGCCAAGTACATCGTCTCGGCCAGGGCCTAAGTACCGTGGCCGAGTTGATATTTTGAACCTTGGTTTAAACTCTAAAATTGATGTAGCAGATTTGTGTACGTTTAAAAATAGACAGTTTAGATAATCCGTTATAAGATGTATTATTTTTAGAACTTCAAATCATTTTTTCCTTTCTAGTGAGATTTGATGTGCGCTATACTTCTCATTTAAAGTTTTGGCCTCAAGCATACATTTTCCAACAAAAAGAATTTGATTTTCCCCATCCATAAATGGGTACAGTTTGCATAAAGTTGATGATTTATGTTAAGAAGTAAATGCACCCCAAAACCCAACTCAAAAATGCAATTCTAGCTGTAAAAACCAATATGATCGTTAGAAAATCTATTAAATGTAAGGTTTAAGAAAACGGATCGGTGACCCGGATCGTTCTTATCTATATGCGTGTCAGATTGGTAGATTGGAGAATTGGTCGAATCGACAAGTTTCATCTTACAAAATTTTCAAAAAATCACTATAAATCTCTAAAAATAGTATTATTTTAGTTTCTAAAAGAAATTAGGAGGGATGCATTATGTATTTTCATTACTTAGTAAAAATAAGTGAATACTGAAAAATTATTTTTTTGCTTGGATGTCTATATAATTATTAATTATAATATAATATTATAATATTACATCATAATAATTTAAAATATTATAAAATACTTCCATATTATAAAATTAAAAAATTAATTTCTCATAGTGAAGTATCACATCAAAATATCATTACTCATCCAAAATTATCACAACATAACTAATTAAAAATATAATTTTTATATTATCTTTTTTATAAAAAAATTTGTTTGGTTCTCGGCTCTGACCCAAGTTAGGTCTTGGTCAAGTCGAGGTCCAAATCAAACCATACCCCGACGGATCCATTGCCACCCTACATCTAATGGCCTTTGAATATAGAATAATGCCGTTTTCTAAACATTATTATTATTTACCATAATTTAACCATCAGATAAGTTTTACACTAACTCAAAATGTGAACGAAAAAGTTCATATTAAAAATAGTGCATCTTGCAATACATTATCTAGGCCGTCCATTTTCAAGATTTTCATATGTTTATAGATCTCCTCGATTTTAATTATTTTTAAAGTTTAAAATTTTTTAATTAAATATAAAAATAGATTTTAAGATAATTTTAATAATTTTTTACAACAAAATTACATATTATGATAAAATTGGTATGCCTTAATTGGATTGTATAAAGTTACAACCTGAAACCGCACCCAAATGTGAATTGACCAAGATATACACGGAGGAGGTATTGGGGATAATAAAATTGGTGATGATCAAATGAATAGATTACTTTCTAGTGGTTACTTTTTCGAGAATTGAATATATGGCTGTAAAAGGTCTGAAGCTATCATCAATTCCACGTGCGAGAGACATGGAGCTCCTAAAAGGGATAATGTTTATATAGTGCCACTTGTGAGGTGGTGCTACATGAGTCTTAAAGAATAGTTTTTAAAAATAAGCAACGATGAGCACGGATAATTTTTTTTAAAAAAAAATCATCAAGAATCGGTAAGAAAAATCGGTTATGTCGATAAGTTTGCATAACTTCAGCATAGCGTTCCCAGGAAAAATCAGGTGGTCATGAGTACAAGAAAAATCAGGTGGTTCAAATTCTAACCGTCTCGTTAGACCCGGTTCAACAAAACTGAACTGGTGGGGTAATTTAAAAAACAGTTATATAAAATCTCAAAAAAGCACGGATTTTATTTGAAATGTATTTTTAATTATTATTTTTTTATCATTTTTGTAAAGATTGGAAAATGTTTTGGTATTTTTTATTTTTTAAAAAAAAATTCAAAAATACCTTTAAGCACAAATCAATTTTTTTAAAATTAATTTTTTATTAATTTTCAACTTGGATATGTTTTGTTTAATCATTCTTTAAATAGTTTTTTTATATCTCATTAGATTTTATTTTATATTTCTTTAAGACTTTTTTGACAGCCTGAGACTTGCTCAGTTCAGCCGGTTTATTGGTTAGGCCAGTTGGACTGCTTCCAAGCCCATGTCTGGTAAACTGCTCTGATTCGATTTTTCCTACACTGGTCATATGTCAAAACGGTCGGATCCCCTTTTTTAAAGGGATATGAGACGACTCCATCGACACCCCATCCGGATCAAATCGAAAAAAATTTAAACCTTCGTTAGATGTGAAGATCCAAAAACTGTACATGTGTCGTATAAATGTGAAGACTGGAAAACAGAATGCTCTAGATGATATGTTACAATTACACTGTGCATGTGTTGTATATATGTGAAAAGGAAAAAAGAATGCTCTAGATGATATGTTAACACTAATTTTAAAGATTAAAAGCAAGGTCGAGAATATCAATTTGAGACTATCAATAACAATAGTTATCAAGAACGCAGTCTGACCGGTGGCCCAGATCAATTTGAGAAATCAACAACTATAATTATCAAGACCGCAATTTGACTGGTTGGAACACCGATCCGTGTCTTGGTCAGTCTAGTCCAGAGTAAAAACTGAGATTTTGATTGGTTCGACTAGTTTAACTGGCCAAACAAAGCAGACAACTTCTCTTTTTTGTAATATATTACATATTTTCATACTATAATGCATATTTTTTGAAATTTTTAAAATTCAATCTAACCGGTTTGACCGGCAATCAAATCACCATAACCTTCACCAGTTGAGTGAAGATAAAACTTCTACCAACTTTAAAACTAGCGTTGGCAACATGCCAATAGCCCAAACCATCCTAGCCCTATAAAAGTAGGGCCTTGGCCACATAATGTGGCCTAAGGTTTGGGCTAGGGCCAAAGTCAGCTCCGTTTGCCCCTGTCCAATCCTCTTTTTTTATTTCCTTTTTTATTATATTTTCATTTATGTTCGGCCAGCCTGACCAAATCCTAATAGGGCTAAAGCCAAAACCTAGCCAATCTTAAAGGGACAAGGGCTAGGCGGGGCCGGGCCGTTGCCGCCCTTGTTACTAGAACTACACTTGTGTGGTTGGGTCTTGAGATCTAACTTGACTTTCTAGGGAACATCATACTTCGTACTACATAGAGTTGGCCTCTTTCTATTGGCACCCAGGATCAAACCACCACCACATACTTCCTCCACCACCCCATCAAATTTGGGCTTACTTTTCCTAATTTGTGCAACCAACGCTCAATAATTTAAAAGTCAGAAGATAGAGTCATGGGTCTTTTTCACTTGTGTCAGGTCACATAAAAACCCTACCCTCCAAAAAATTAGTTTTACAGTTGAACTCAACATGTGCAAATCAATGCAAAAACAACCGTGCCTTTATATATGCAGTAGTGCCACCCTTCAAGACTAAAACAATACAAGTCCCCCACAAATTCTATTCTTTATACGTGGAATTATTGGAGAATTATTAAAAAACTTAAAGTATAGGTAATGACTATATTAAACAAATAATAACCATTAGAAATGTAATTTATGGGCTAAATAATGGCTTAATTATTAAGAATAACGGGTAATTGACCTGGAAAAGTAAACTTTTATGCGATTATTCTTAAGGAAAGCTTTCTATACTTGGATTAAAAGATATTACTTTTTTAAAAAATTTATACTTGAATGTGAATGTTACTTATTTATTAGAAAATAAATTGAGAGACTGGAAGCTTTTCGCTTCGAAAAAGTATATAACATAAGGGATTTTCTATGAAGAAACCATTTAACACACCCAAGTTATCAAATTTCATATCGAATTGTTGTAAGTCATTGTGACTTTTTCGTAATAAAGGTAAATGGTCTCATTGTATGCAATCCTTTTATCTTTTGTACAAAGAGGTCACAATCATTTTCACTTAGTAGATATTAAATTAGATGGCTTAGGGTGAGTCATGAAGTCCGAGAACATTTTTTTTAGAGCTTTGTGCCTATTAAGAGACACTCTTACAAACACCCGTTTTGAAATTTAAGGGAATAGAATAATTGCAACTTCCATATATAAAAGATAAATGGTCTCTTTGTAGACAATCCTATAACTTAGAGGTGAAGTTTGTATAAGGTGTGGCACTTTATACTATACCATTGAGGAGTAAGTCCAAATTTTACTAGAAGATATAGTTTCAGTATTAAAAACCTTACAATGGCTAGTAAATCTATGTAGAACATACAGATCTATCAAATCTATAACATTTCAAAAATCCTGAAATAGACAGTCCAGATAACTTGTTACAAGACACACTATATTTAGGACATAATTATTATTTTTTTCTCTTTATATTCATATTCTGAACGTTCTATTTTACAGGATTTTTGATATGCACTTTACTTCTACAATATAGGGTTACAACCTTATATAAATTTTTCCTAATATAATAAAGTTTTTGGAACCCCACTAAATAGTGGAAATTTAATACTTAGGAGTAAGCCCAAGTGTGAGCCTCTCTCTCTCTGTCTTCGTGGTGTTTTGTGATTATTAATCCCAGGTGTATATGGCCTTCTCATGTATACTCCCACATAATTGATCTAAAACTTTGGGATCCATTTTAGAAAAGGAGTATTTTTAACAAAATAAAATAAAATAAAAAAGATTTTGGTGTAATAACTATGCATAGGATGAGCATCATTATTATTATTTTTTATAAATTTGATTGCTAGGTTGAGGAGATTACATCCATGAGATTTGGGGCATTAAAAAATGCTATTTAATGGGATTCTTAGTTGAGGGTCATACATACAATCCTGAAATCCTTTTGTTTTTGCTTTAAATGTGATTTTCCTAAAAGTACTCTATAAATTAAAAAAAAAATATTTCAACCCATGATTTTGGAATCAATTAAAAAATGTTATTTCTCAAATTTGAAATAGATTTGTAGACGCCCCATTTTAAAAACTGGTAAATTCTGTGATACTCTTGAACCTTTATGACCATACTATCTCAATAAACCCCTAAACCATAGAACCATCATAGTCTGTAATCCCTATTTTGTGATCCAAAATCCTACAAGACCATTGTTTTAGTAATAAATCAAGTAAAAATAACAAAAAAACTTATATTTACCTGATTTTATGGTAGGCAATATCACAAAAATGTAACTGCTAATTTTGGTCAGATTTGAGCTCCCATTGACCCCCAAAATGGCAATTTGGCTGGCAAATCTGCTTGAAATTGATATATATCTATTCTAGTATGATTTGAGCCTTTATATAAACACATTTTGTGACTCATTTAGTATAGGACTTTGTGAATGGGCCAGGAAACAAGAGAGAAAACCTGAAAAAAGTCTAGACCTAGGAAAAACCTAGCCTTAGGCCACTTGTAGCCCTTACATTAAAAAATATATTAAATCAAGCCAAGGCCTGGTCAAAACCTTAAGAGAGACAAAGAGTACGTACGGTATAAACTCAGTCGGTTCTGATACGGCTGAGGCCTCGAAGCATTGGGAGTCCGGGCCAATTGGCCTGGTCTGGTACATTTTTACTCTTTCTTATGTTTCTTTTATTTTTGTTTATTTTATGAGAACTAAATTAGTTTTATTGTATTTTATATTGTATTTCATGTTTTTTGGATCGATGCTGGCTTTGCCACTGATTTGAGAGCGAATCTATTCGTTTTTAATAAATCTGGCTTCATATCAGAATTTGATTTTCTCCACTCTATATCACTTTTTTAAAATAAGTTTGTGGTACAGGTCTGAAGGATCTTCCTCTGAAGATCTCTCCAATTTGCAGTGTAAACAGTTTGGCGCCCACCATGGGGCATTTCGAGCTAGATCTATGCACGAACAAAAGAAAGAAAGAGATGTTTACGATGCAAATCGGAGAGATTTTTAAAAGAAGATCCATCAGATCTGTACCACAAACGGATTTTAAAAAAGTGATAAAGAGTGAGGAAAATCAAATTCTGAAATGAAGCCAGATCTATTAAAAAACGAATAGATTTGCTCTCATATCAGTGGCAATGCCAGCATCAATCCAAAAAGCACAAAATACAATATAAAACGTAATAAAACTAATTTAATTCTAATAAAATAAACAAAAATAAAAGAAATACAAGAAAGAGCAAAATGTACCAAACCGGCCAGTTGGGACTCCCAAAGCTTCGAGGCCTCACCCGTATCACGACCAGCTGAGTTTATGTTATGTGAACTATTTGTCTCTCTTCAGGTTTTGACTAGCCCTTAGCTTGGTTTGATAGATTTCTTGATCTAAGGGCTGCAAATGGTCTAAGGCTGAGGTTTTCCTAGTTCTAGGTTTTTCTCAGGTTTTCTCTCTTGTTTCCTAGCCTATGGGTTCACAAAGTCCTATACTAAATGGGTCACAAAATGTGTTTATATAAAGGCTCAAATCATACTAGAATGGATATATACCAATGTCAAGCATATTTGCAAGCCAAATTTCCATTTTTGGGGGTCAAAGGGAGCCCAAATCTAACCAAAATTAGCTGTTGTGTTTTTGTGATATTACCTACCAAAAAATTAGATAAAAATAATATGTTTTTCTATTTTTATTTGATTTATTACTAAAACAATGGTCTTGCAGGATTCAATATCATAGAATAGAAATCACAGACTATGATGGTCTATGGTTCAAGGGTTTACTAGGATAATATAGTCTTAAGGGTTCAAGAGTATCATAGAATTTGCCAGTTTTTTAAAATGGGGTGTCTACAAGATTTAAAAATTTCCATAAAATTATTTTTCTGCTTTTTTGTTAATTTGCAATCAAATATATCCCTTTATTTATCAGCAACGAGGTCTCTACATTAGTTTATTAACTGACTTACATTGTAAACTCAAGTTTTTATATTTTCTAAAAATTTCTATCCTTCCCTCGTTTTCTTCCATAGATTTTGGTCCCTTATCTGTGAGGAACTCTGGTGAGAGGTTTTATGTCAAGGGGCAAACTTTTTAAAGGGGTATACTCAACTTTTATTGCTTTAATCCTTAAGAAATCAGTCATTGCAGAGTTGACTGATATTCGACCCATCAATCTATTGATTAGCCTTTATAAGATTATGGCAAAGGCGTTAGCAGAAAGGCTGAAATTTGTATTTTCATTTCTTATTTCAAGACCGCAATCAGCTTTATCCAAAACCATTTGATTACAGATAGTGTGCTTTTAACTTACGAATATATTCATTCTAGGTTTGCTAGTCAGGAATCTAGAGGCATGCTCAAGCTGGATTTAGAGAAGGCATATGATAGAGTTGAATGGTGTATTCTTTTGGGAGTTACGAAGAAAATGAGTTTTGGGGAGAAACATAGATGTTGGATTTTTGGGTGGCTATCTTCTGCGCATTTCACCATTCTTTATAAAAGTAGTCCAAAAGGTTTTTTTGGAGCATCGAGAGGGATACGCCAGGGAGATCCTCTCTCTCCATTCCTTTTCACGCTTTATGGGGAGTGTTTCAGTCTCATGATAGATAATGTTGTAAGTAAAGGATATTTTTCAGGATTCAAAGTGGCTCAGAGGGGTCCAACTATTTCGTATTTGCAGTATCAAATGATACGCTGCTATTCTGTAGCGCTGATATGGATCGTCAAAAATATTAGAAGGTTTCTGAGATGTTGTGAGATAGGGTTGGGACTTAAAGTTAATCTTAGCAAAACTTCGCTAATAGGAATTAAATGTGATGCTTCCTTGTCTAGAGAGTTAGCAAGCTCCATTGGGTGTAAGGTGGACTTTTTTTTATCACTTATCTTGGACTACCTATTTTAGATAATAGGCCTGTAGTTTCAGCCTGGGATAAAGTAGTACAAAGGGTGCAAGGTAAACTTGACTTATGGAAGCTTAAGTACTTATCCATTTGGGGTAGGTCCACATTGGTATGGTCATGTTGGGCTAATTTACCGCCATATCAAATGTCTTTATACCAGATGCCTAGATCGTCGGCTGAGAGATTAGAGAGTATGATGTGGAATCCGGAACTTCTTGTGGGGCTGGGGAGATGAGATGAGGAAATACTATATGTTGAGATGGGATAGAGTATGCACACCAAAAAAGGAAGGTGGTTTGGGGGTCCGGAAGATCTCTTTGTTTAATAAAGCATTGCTCTCTGAAAAGTGGTAAAGGAGTTTGCAGTGTAAAGATCAATTGTGGTGTAAGGTTTTGGCAGCAAAATATGGTTTATATAGACATGGGGTGTGGGTGGGAGTTAGCAGGAATAATTTGAATAAATTGTTTTGTTGAAAGGCTATCTCCCTATGCATACCAATGGTCAAAGAAAATGTGTGTTGGAGCGTAGGTTGTGGGGTTGAGGTGGCCTTTTGGGATCATAAGTTGTTTGGAGATGAAGTTTTTAAAGATGCTTATCCTGTTATATTTAAAAAAGTCCAACTACCTACAGTAAAGTTTTTTATTTAGTGGAGAGGAATGGTGACCAAATATTTTGGGATCTTAGACTTCCCTATAATAGGGTACTTGATGAGTTTGCTTCCATGATAATGGCGTTGATTCAATATTTAAATTGCGTTATTTTGCATAGCAATGCTGATGATGAGATAATCTGAGAGGTGGAAAATGATGGTATTTTTACGAGAGGTGGAAAAGGATGGCATTTTTATGGTTACGTCCATGTATCATTTACTTTTCCATAAACATAACAAGTGGTCTCTTATATAAATAACACAGTTGTGGAAGTAGCTGGTGCCTTATAAGGTGCAAATTTTTATTTGGCTAGCAGCTCAAAATAAAATCTTGACCATTGATAACCTTATTAAAAGGGATAAGATATTGCCAAATGTCTGTCGTATGTGCAAGATAGATGGCGAATCAGGTGCGCATTTTTTGATTCATTGCCCTTTTGTTATACGTATTTGGTCTTAGTTTTTTTCTCAATTGGGTACGTTTATTGTTTTGCCAAAATCGACCTTGGGAATTATTATTCAACTAGTATTCTCAGACTTGCAAAGGTGGGCCGTTGCATTTGGATGATAATTCGAAGGGTTGTGTTGTGGGAGGTTTGAAAAGAGAGACATCGTAGACCCTTTGATGGGATTACAGTTCCTTTTGAGAGAGTTTTAAGTACTATCCAGCACACTATTTGGTGCTGGTTGGTGGTTACTGAGGAAGGTAGGGGCATCTTATCGATGGATCTTTTACTAAACCTCTTTAGCATAGTCAACCTTAAGTTGGTTAAGCGACCAAGGTGCTCTTTGATCGACTCCCCAACATGGTTGGTTTAAGTTTAATTGTGAAAATTCAATTGGAAATACGGGACCGGCAAGTGTAGGAGGGGTGGTTAGAGATTGGTATGGTAATATAATCTTGTGGTATGCTGGTTCTATTGGTGTTGAGACTACTAATTGTGCTGAAATTATAGCTCTACTTACTGGACTGCGTATTTTTAAACAGATGGGGTGTGGCGGTAACTGTACTAATTGAATTACGTGCGTTGCACGTATGCAATTACTTGTAGTAGATTAACTAAATATTCACTGATCAAAGAAATCTATTATCATTTTTAACTACTTATCATTTTTATGAAGTAAATCCTATTAAAACTTTGGTTTCCTAAAATCCAATTTAAGAGATTCTCTCTTTCTCTACTCTTCAAAAGAGTCCATGAAATTCTCTCTCTTATGAAATCTGTCATTCTCTATCTATTGGGCATGCTCTCTCTCCTTCTCAAATTCTCTCACAATATTGAGATCTCTATCTCTTGTGTGCACTCATATTCTCTTTCCCTCCCTCTCTAATTAAGATATAAAAATAACATGGAAATAAGAAAATAATATTAAGATATCTCTCTCTTGTGTATACTCATACTCTCTCTCCTAAAATAAGTGCTAATTCTATCCACCTTTTCTAAAGTTTGGAATGTGTAAAACAATCTCTACAAAATTAGGGTGCCTTCTTATTCCGTTGGGATAATCTTTTCCCTTAAAGGTGAGAATGTCTCCTACAATCGGTAGGATCACTTTCTATTTTCACCTCTTTTACTATGGCTTCATATATATATATATATATATAAAAGTCATGATCCAAACCCATAATTTCATAATTTAGTATGCATCACTATCTTAAGTCTAAGATCAGTTGGAACGGATAAGAGAGACACACGGATCTCTATACTCATTCCAAAAAAATTAGATATTTGAAAAGAAAATTAAAAAATACATTTAAAAAAGGAAGCTTGCACATTAGGAGATTTCCTAAAATCTCTCACTCTCTCTCTATCTTTTGCGTACTCTCCCTCCATTTTAATCTCTATCATCCACGTCCTACTAAATTCCATCTTACTAAATTCTTGATAGAAGATCTTCTCATTCTCTCTCTTGTGGGTCTCCTAAAATCGCTCAATCATTCTCTCTCTATGTTGTGCGTACTCCCTCTCCATCTTTTTCTCTATCAACCATCATTTTAAGAAAGAGTATCTATTCTCTCCTACGAACACCATGTAACTACATCCTCTTCTAAACCATCTAAACCCATCTTCTAAACCATCTAAACAATTAAATGCACCTAAACTTTGCATCTATCTCATATACCTCTTTCTTTTTCTCTATCAACCACATCATAGGCATTTCCCATCAAAGAGGGAAATATATGGAAAGATTATTATCATATCAACTTTTCATGAGACATATATAAAAAGATTTTAGCCGTTTCTAATAAATTGTAGAGAGTCTCCAATCAAGAAGGAATATGCTGGGAAAGGTTTGACTAACCATATTATCTTAAAAAGGTAGATATGACACCCATATAAATTCTCACAAAAAACAGAATGAATGCGAGCACCTCATATATATATATATATATATAAAGTGAGAAAAAGAGTATATAATAACCGTTAAAAAAAATTAGATGGGTTTCTCAATTAATCCATGAACAAAATTCTAAGATTCTTTTACCAAAAACTAGAAGAATAACCTGAACAATATACAATAACTATCAAACTAAAAGGCCATAACTTCCTTAAATCAAATAACAAACAAACTTCCTTAAATCAAATAACAAACAAAAACTCATAAATACATAAATTGATGAAACTCGTGCATAAACATAATTAACAAATTGATGAATCTCAGGCATAAACAGAAAGAGGGGGAGAGAGAGAAACGAAGCACACCTTGTTGCATGAAAAATAAAAAATAGCATACCTATTTTGAGAGGTTGAGAGGGGCACATGAAGGCTTCCTAACCTATTTATAAGATTTCTAAAGCATGATAGAGATATTTTAGGTTAAGAAATAGTACGTATAGATTTTAAGATATAGATGAAATATAGATGGGAAAGCTTTCTATATTCTCCCTACAACATAGAAATCCTATCTTCCCCATACCATCCAGCCGTCTATTTTTTATCAAGAGAGCCACTCACCGTTTGATCTTAGATCCGACGTCTCAAAGAATTTTATTTTTAGTTTTTTTAATACAAATTTTCTTAATATGAAATTTGGTACGTGCCATCTTCTCATTGGGACACACCTATAAAAAATATTAACAATAATTTTTCAATAAAAAATAATGACCAAAATACCCCTTAAATCTTTCAGGGGTATTTTGATCATTTTATTTTTATTGGAAATATTTTTTCTATATTTTTTGTTAGTGTCTGTTTAATAGAGGAATGGACGTCCAAAATTTGGTATTTATAGAAAAATAATTAAAAATAGAATAGTGTAGAGATGTGACAATGTAATTGGGGCAAATCTTAGACCTCTATTAAAAAATGGAGGGATAAAGGGAGGATAGAACTTCTATGTTGTAAGGAGAACATTGAAAGCTTTCCCAATATAGATTTCTCTCTCTTTTTTCCCTAAAATATGCTCTTTCTCTCTCTCTCAAATTAGTTAAAAAGATAGAAAATATATCATATAAATATCACCCCATAAAATTTATGTGTATTCTCTCTCTCTCTTCTTTCTTCCCATGTAGATGAGATATAGATTGCTCTCTCTCTCTTTCCCTAAAATATGCTCTCTCTCATATACTGCTCTCTTCTCTCTCAAATTAGTTGAAAAGTTGTGATATAGATTGCTCTCTCTTTCTCTAAAATATTATCTTTCTCTCTCTCTCTCTCTCAATCTCAATATGCTCTCACTCTTACAGGTGCTCTCTCTCTCTCTCTCAAATTAGTTGAAAATATGAGATATAAATTGCTTTTTCTCCCTTTCCTTAAAATATGCTTTTTATCTCTCTCTTATACATTCTCTCTCTTGTGTTTCTAAAAATGTTATCACATGCAGGACTTGACTTTTCTAGATATCTGTACTAAATTTAATGCTGGTTCCGTGGGATCCTACACACATGGGTGTGAGAGGGTCTCATGCGATCGTTACTATATATAGCCATTACTATATTAATTATACTAATTATCAACTATAGTAATGACTTCAAATAAACCATTTTTTGTCAACAGAGCATAAATTTAATTGTATGAAAATGATTTGATAGGGCTCCAGCCCTTTCAAAATAAGTAAAATCTCACCTCATAACTCATTGAAATTTCAATTAAAGCATTGGAAAACCTTTACATTGATCCGCTCAGCTTGAAAATTATGACTGTGAAAAGAAATTAGAATTTTAAGCTCTAAAACTAGCATATATTGTAACAAATTATCTAGACCATCCATTTTATGCTAGAAATAAATGTTCAAAGATATGTAAGGTTTGTACTAGTTTTTGAGTTTCAAGTTTTATTGTCGATGTTGAAAATAATTTTATTGTCAAAAAAATATTCTCAATGTTGTAAAATAATTTTTGAGCTATCCTGAAAATTTCTGTTACTCTAAATGCTCTCTGGACAAGGATGTAATATGAGGTTTTATTTTGTTTTCATAAAGCCTAGGTCTTATAGAAACTTTGTCCTAAAAATAACACTCTGATTACAAGACCAAAATCATAGTGTCAAGTTAATAAAAAGAAAAAGTCTATATAATGATGAACCTTATAATGTAGAACTATCGGTGCACTTCAAAAATTCATCGGAAAAGGTAGTTTTGATGTTGAAAAACCTTTGATCATCTCGACATCGAGATGTATGACCATAAAAAATAAAAAGATTTTAAACCTAAAAAATAGTGTATTTTACAACATATTATTTATACCGTTTATTTTCAAGATTTTCATAGGTTTATAGATCTACTTGATTTTTTAAATTTAAAGTTTTATAATTAAAAATAAAAATAGATGTTGAGATAATCGTAAAAACATTTTACATAAAAATTATATACCATGATAAAATTTGAAAGTGCACCTTACCTCTATAGCTATTTTTATACCATGATAAAATTTGAAAGTGCACCTTACCTCTATAGCTCCGGATGCATCCGTACGCCAACAACGGCACCATCACATTTAGCTGGCACCATAATGTCCTCCAACGTGTATCTCGTGTAGAAGACCTGCTTAGTTGTGCCCGTTGATAAGCTTCAGAATTAACTTGTGTTTTTTTCTTTCTTGTGAAAATTATCGCCAAAGGGTGCTCTCATAGGATTATATAGGAGTATACTGTTCATATAATCTCTTGGACTATAGCATATTTTAGAATTAATTTTATTTTTCTTGTCAAAATTATTGCCAAAAGATGCTCCCATAGGATTATATAGAAGTATACTGTTCATATAATCTCTCGCACAATAACGGATCTAGGGGTAATTTTAGGACCCCAAAGTTTGAGATTCTGACCCATATATCCAAATTGTCCTCACCATGCGCTGTAAAAGGAATAATGTCCCAAGATTGAATAGAGAACATCCATCTTTTTTAAAAGTGAGATGTAGCGTGTTATAGAACACAAAATTCAAAATTTTATTTTTAAATAATTATTTAATAATTTTTAGGTGGTTCCTATCATTCGAGTTTGAAAAATCCTCTCAAGTAGGTCTTTTATCATAAGGAGTAGGTGTATATTCCTATAAGAGCAAAATATATGCACTCATAATTATTTTCACACTAAACATTTGGTGTTTGAGTTTTGAAAAGCATATGTCAATGGTGTACGAGCTTGAAAGGGGTTACTTTTTTAGGTCCTTATTATTTTTATTTTTTAAGGTCACTCGTTAAGCTAGGGGAGGTTACATCACTCAGTATATGAAGTCTACAAGAATTACATAAAGGTAAGGTATACGATCTTTTACTTTTAGTATAAAGGTGATTGACAATTATTTTTTTCTGTCAAAGTTTCAAATTGGATGGTTGTAAGTGTGTCATTGACTAGATTTCATACTCGAAATATATATGTATATATATATAACTTTATAACACATTCTAAGCCATCCAATTTAACAACCAGTGGCTAGTATATATGCGTCTCCATCGTAACAAAGATACAAAGTCTCATAGTATGGGTCCCCATATAAAATTGGTCTTTAACCGAGGGCGCATACACCTGCAGGAGCATAAAGTCGTTTTCCGGCTTGTCCGAAATTCCACATCCACCGAAACTCATCTTAATTTGGCCGCAATAAACCCGAAACTTTGACTATTCCGCCGTTGACTCCTAAACCTTACAGATTAAGGAAGCCCATCACAACTGCCAGGTGTCTATCAAAGATTCAACAATACATCACCCAATGACACGTGTCGGTAAACCCGCTTATAAAAGCCTCACTCAGCCTCACTCGCTCCTGCATGAGCAGAAGCCCATTTTATTACTCTGCCCCTGATCGTGTTTTTACTATTTTACCCCTGTCAAAAAACCATTTTGCCCCTTGCAAGATGTATGCTCCTCCGAGCTACCAAGAAATGGGTTACTATGAGCACGTGCAGCGTCGCCATGAGGAGAAAGGCTGCCTCCATGCGTGGTCAGTCTATTCTTCTTAAAAAAAAATTATTTATATTTATTTTCTTCTATTTATTTATTTTTGGGGAAATTTATTCTATTTATTTTCTATATATGTTTGTGGTTTTCCTTATCTTAAAACTTTGAAAGATTTTTTTATTTTGTGATGTTTATGGACTCTTCGCAATCTTTTTATGTGGGGATTTCATGTTTCCCTAAATTTTATTTGAACTCCCTGATAATTGTAATCTCACCAATCTATTTCCTTTTGTCGAACTATTGCCAATTTACTGATTTAATTCATCTTGATTGTAACTTGTGCATTTTCTGAATAAAAAATTTATAGAAAGTCTTCAATCATAAATCTAAAAGTATATTATTTATTTAATTTGGTGATTTTTAATTTATTACATTTTTAAAATTATTTCTAGGCATAAATCAAAATTTTCCAATAACCATCTTTGTTAGATTTTTATAGACTTCAATAGTTTCTCTTTTTTTTTTTAACAAATTTTTTCAATATGTTTTTTAGCTTGTTTTATCCTGTAGAGGCTCGGTGAGTCGGTCAGATCAGGGCAGGGCCGAGTCCAAGCCCGAACCGATATTGAAAACATTGCTAATTCATGTGAATTTCCCCCACTTCGTTATTTTCAGTCCTCTAAACGGCATTAAAAAAGAGACAAAAAATTGGTGCACACTTAATGAATAAGAAAATTAGATACGTTTGAATTTTTTTTAGAAAATTAGAGGATTATTAGCAACAAATTTTCATTAGCTTTTTATTCAGACTATTAGGATTTTTTTCTTGTAGTATATGCGGGCCTTTTTTGGAGTTTTTTATTTGGATATTCCAAAATTTGCTTTAATTATTTGGCTTATTTATTTTTCTCTCTTTTTGTTTTTTGGTTGCAGTCTTTTTGCACTGTGCTGCTGCTTTTGCTGTTACGAGACATGTGAATGCTGCCTGGATGTCCTCACTTGCTGCTGTTAGTTTTTAGTTTATTATTATTATTATTATTATTGGCCTTTTTTCATTTTTTTTTTAATTTGGATTATTGAAGAACATATTAAGGGATTTGTATGCTATTTTATGAATGAATTTTCTGTGAGATCAGAAGCTTGGAATGTGATCAGACCTGTATATATGCCTCTCTCACTGTCTCTCTGTCGTTTATTTGATTTTCTCTTGTATTTTTTATTTTTTTGGGAAATGTATCAAAATACCTATCAGAGGCAAGTATTAACATTTTTTTTAATTTGGAAATTTATGGGTATTTTGAAAATAAAATAGGAAATATAGGTAAGGCGATGAAATCTTCTAAATATTTTGATAATTTTTTATTTTTTTAACTGAAAAAATAACTTTTTTTTCTTAATGTTTAACTGGAGCCCCATCCCATCTGGGTGGGTCCCAACAGCCCTGCATGGCCCTAAAATTTTGAGCTTGGGCTACCCATGTCGATGGGCTGCCACAAAAATTAAAATATTTATATATTTAAATATATTTAATATGTTGGGTTTGAAAAATATTACGGTACTGGGACTTAGATAGTGATTAGATCCAAAATTTGGATCCAGATCTTTTGTCAGGTCCAATTTTTGTACCTATGCTCAAAGCCGTATCGGATCTACTAGTCGGGTCCCATGTGAGGCCCGGGTCTTTTGTCACCCCTAAGGCTGGACCGAAGGTTGGACCGGTCCTATATGGACTAGGACTGGGCTAGCCAGGACTGACCCAGCCTAGGGCTAGTACCTGCCCTATCGGTGTTGTCCTGTGCAAAATAGGTATTAGGTCGACAACTCTCTTTTAACGGCATATTTGGTTTCCAAGAGAGCTTTTTCCAGGAAAGAGAATTCTGTTCACCAAGCCTCTTGGTCTCATCATGCGGGTAATGTGAAATCATTCTCTAAGAAATCCGCGAGACATGCTCCTCTACAAAATGTGAGAAACTGGTGTCAATGGAAAATTGGCTTCGTATTCTAGTAGCTATGAAGCTGATTTTTTCGAAATCTCTATGGAGGAGAAAGAGTTTTCAATGAACCAAACCAAACCCTTAAATGTTCCTAAAAAACAAGTGTGAGTAGCTTGAATCCAAAACTTAGTCAATTATTGTGAAATATATTGTCGCCTCATATTTATGAATGGGATAAGGTTTTAACAAGTGTGAGTAGCTTGAATCCAAAACTTAGTCAATTATTGTGAAATATATTATCGCCTCATATTTATGAATGGGATAAGGTTTGAACGATGATGATGCCGATGATTTTGAATGGACTTCAAGAAAATAGTGCACAAGTTGGATGTTCTTCAAATAACTAAAACAAATGTTTAAAAGTATAAAATAGATTACTTTCAAAAATTTATTTTCATGATTGCTGTAATTTAACCAACAATGAACGTACAAAGCTTTGGACCCAAAATCCATCTGCAAGTTAAGACTTAGGGAGGGTGAATCCTCGGACGTGTTTACAGCCTACCTGGGTAATTTACGACGGTTCAGTATTAGCAAGGCAACGGAGCTGCAAATGCTTTTGATGTAAAGAAAACATATATATTTGTATTTAGTGGTGCATCAGCGCTAGATCTTTTTCTTACAACTTTATGAGTAGCAACATAATTTTTGTACAAACATCATCATGGTCTTTTTTTAATTAATTGGGATCGGCTATACAAATCTCAGTTCGCCATTCCCCTTTATCGAGGGCCATACTTTAGGGAAGCCATAAGTCGTCAAGTCTTTTATTTATACGGAATGCTTTAGCATAAGCAGATAGCATTATTTTCATATTCATGAAAGTTTTGATAAAATTTTATTGTTGGTTGTCTATACGACACCATCCACCTCTTTCATCTAGGTTTGAAACGGGATAAGGGTAAGTTTAAAGTCCTCATAATTCTTAGATTGTCTTTACACAAATGAAAAATAAAATTTTGAAAAATTTATAGAAAAACTTTTTTTTACTTTTTTAGTTAAAAATGGTCTTATTTATATCATATTTTAAACTTAAGCTTCACTTGTTTTCAGTTTTAACCTCTTTGTTTTTTTTACATTAGGTTAAGCTCAAGTTTGGTGTGTTTATATTTTTTAACATTACATGGCTATTGACAATATTTAAAAATAATTAAAAATAGTAAATAACCAAAATGCGCCTATAATATTTTGGATATTTTAATAATGTAATTTGTATTGGATTAAATTTTTTTTATGGTTGTGTGATTGTGAGAAGTATCAAACATAACAAATTTGACCTGATGTATAGAAAAAAGATAAATTAGATAAATATGTTATATATATATATATATATAT
>NW_006495805.1:193529-235452 GCF_000471905.2 Amborella trichopoda | reverse complement strand
GAAAATACTATGATATTGCTATACCATGGACATTCTGTGTGACTGACCACCACACAATGGGACACCCAATGGTGGTTGGATACTCTGTGCCAGCAATTGACGTCTATACCTCAACCCCAATGATAGGAATGGTGTTCGAGAAGTGAAACTGGAAAGAGGGTGGGTCGCTCCTCCCAAATATTATGGCTACTATGCATTGGGTCACCTAATGGTAGTGTAACGCTCTCTCGCCAGAAAGGCATAAGGAGATGGTCGTATCTTGCAAGGCCACTACCTATCGAAAACCCCAAAGCATGCTGGGGATGTATGTGTATGTGTGTGTGCGTGTGAAGATATTACGAAGTAGGGCACGACACCCACTTGTCATTGTCCTCCCTCTCAATTGAGGGTATAAGTTTCAGGCAACAAGGGAACTTCTACTTCGGGAGTAGTCCTTACTAGTTCTGTAACTGTGTTTTGTTATCCCTGCTGCTCTACTTAAAGTGAAGTGATTTATGACTCAGACACTACGTATTAAACTGCTACTATCATATTACTGTTAGAATATTGAAATGTATACACGAGGACCCCACTTGATACTTTTGTGTGCATTGCATGTTGTTATCACTATTACACTAATTGGAATGCAATGGTGTAGATATGCTTATTGGGTTATTAGCTCATTCGATCTTATTTTCATGATTGTAGAGTGAAGAGTGTTAGTATCTGTGCTGAAGGCACGTGGCCGTTTTGTGTCCGAGTGGTTGGAAGTTCAAAGCTGAGAAGCTTGAAGAACTATCTTCCGAAGATTTTCATTGTATGTTTTGGTGGTCCTATCACTATGATGTATAGGTTATTTTGTGTACTTTTGGGCTGGTAGTGCCTCGAAAAATATTGTCAGAACCCTTGGTTATCAGTGTGTATGGAATGGCTGTACTTTTGGCTTGATGCCTATTTTCTTATGTATATTTTAGTTTTTATTTCGTGGTTTGTTCTTGATTCCATATTTTATGCGTTGAGTGACTCCCACTTGAGTGACGTTCGTGACTCTACGCTTTGTCGCCCTCCAGTAGGGGTCAAGGGGCGGGGTCGTGACATCACATACCATCAGATGAGAAATTGAAGTAAGATATTTATGGTCATCCACAAAGGCTTGCGGTTTGTCAACTCTTTCAAAATTTTCAATTATTTGATATTCACAAAAGAATGCGACTCCATTTTTTATCACGTTCTCTTTTTTCTGGATCCTACAACCTATAATCAAATTCTTCATCTGCATAACCCAAGAAAATGCACTATGTTGTTTTGCCATGAAGTTCTCGACCTCTGTTCTTTAGGTATCTAAACAAATGATTTACAAACAAACACCTTCAAGTGCTCATATGAGGCATCTTTCTTGGTTCACACTCTTTCTTGATAATCTCCTTCTAAAGGAGTTGAAGAGGATAAATTCATCAAATAGCATGTAGTGCACACCACTTTGCCCTAAAGGGATCTTGGCAAGGTAACAAGTGAAAAGCATCCACCCGACTTTTTTATAATAATATGATTTATTATTTCTGCAACACCATAGTTATGAGGAGTGTTGTAAACAATCTATTCATGTTTGATGCCATACTTTCTACATTATTCCATAAACATCTTCGAAGTAAATTCCCATCATTTGTTTGTATAAATGTACTTTAAATGGTTTTTTGTATGCCTTTAAACTTTAGCATGGAAATTTCAAAAAATCTTAAAGAATTGTCTTTAATTTTCAAAACATACACTCATGCTTTTTAGAACCATCATCCATGAAGGTAATCAGGTATGAAACAATTCTAATAGGAAACAATACCAGTAGTTTTAACATTTATGGGACCACACAAATCATAACAAACAATTCCAAAATATTGTTTTTCTTTGACAAGTGTTCTAAGATGAAACTCTATGTTATGTGCCGACAATGAGAACAATGATTTGAAGACAGACCTTTCAAGTTAGGGAGAAGTTATTTTCTTCCTAAATTTTAGGTCCTCCTTGCTCATTTGACCAAATTTGTTTATTCTAATAAACATTTCTCAATAGTGTGCACTTCATCCTTATATAACGGCACTTGTATTATGTAAAGAGTGCAACATTTATTTTTTCTTGCCACTAGAAGAGACCCTAATAAGCTTCCAATGCCCATTGCCAATGTAATTGTCATAACCTTCATCATTTAATTTTACCAACGAAAATTAAATTAAGTCGGAGATATGGAACATGCCTAACATCATTAAGAACTATTTTGCAGCCAACATTCACTTCAGCATGAATAAAGTTTCTTGATTCGTAAAAATAATTCTTTTATGGGGTAGTATGGTAAGAAGCACCGATATCAACAACCTAGTTTTTATCTCGACATGCCATACCCATATAAGACTTATCACAAGCTACAAAAGTATACAAACGTAATAATATCACCATTGATAGTAACTGCAATAATTTTTTATTTTCTTCTTTTTCTTCACCTTTTCCTTATTTAGCCTCCGACACTCCAGACTTGGAACAATAGTAGCAATTTATTACCGTCCTTCATTGGGACATGTAGTTGTATCTTTCATTATTGTGAGGTTCGTTACTTGTACTTCTTTCTCTATTTTATGTGACAAAGCTTATGAGAGATAAATCTAAGTATTTTCTTCCTATTTTGTCATTCAAGAAACTACTTGTGACTTAATTTAGTGTTAATTTTCCAGCTGGTGCAAAGTTACAGAGAGGCACCCCTAAAATCTTCGAACTATCACGTAACGAATCAAGGAGTAAGAAGGCCTATAACTCGTCAACCACTGCCACTTTCATAGAAAAATGTTGATTAACTATACTCTAATTGTGTTTGTTTTATGATGAAAATTATTTTAAGATTATTATTTGAATTTTTATGAACCCTTTGATATTTTATTTATAATTTTTGGATTTATAAAATTAAAGATATTGATTTTACAATTGTTTAAATATTCAAATAATATTTTAAATTTTTTTATTTATTTTAAATATTTAAAAATATCATAAGGACTTATTGTACACATGGACCCGCCATATTTTTAGAAAGAGGAGCCTATGAGTATCTCCCTTGGGTGGTAAGCCCCGCCCTTATTCTCTTTCCTTTTTTTTTGGTGATATGGCATGTGGTCATATGGTTAGAAGATATTGGCTTGATAAATCTTTGAAAGATTTTGTGGAAAGATTGAGTAGACTTGTGTTATTTTATGATATACATAATATTTTGATTAGATTTAATTTATTTAATTTCTATTGATGAGAAAATGGTTTAGAAAAGGGGGATAATGGTTCATGCACCTTCCATAATGTTGATGAACCATCTCAGATCTCTCACCCCATAAGTCACCCTTGATCGACAGTCTATGTTCAATCTCACAAGAAGAGGCAAGCTAAAGAAAACCCTAAAAAACCCTAATCTTATTTAAAGCCTATAAAAATGGATTATCTCTACCAAAAAAATCTCTACACCTTATCTTGATATCTCTCTATTAAGAAAATTTGTCTCTCTCATGTTTGATATCTATCTCCCACATTGTGAAAGAACCTAAGGGTTTAGGTTATGGAGTTCTTCTCTCCTATCTCTCAAATATGGATTTATGACTAAAGGTTTTAGGGTTTAGAAAAAAGATAATCCATCTCTCTCAACTAGGTTGCAAAGAGAATTCACCTAGGGTTTGAGTTTGTGATAAAAAAGGTTCATGTTCCATTGGTGTGGCTTGGCCAAAATTTTCTTTCCCGGTGGGAGATTGAAGCTAGACCGTTGATCTCGTGCCATCGGATGAGAGTGACTCGGTATGGGGTGTAATAAACCCGGTTGAGGTAATCTCCGGCACTCTTCTTTTTGTTTCTTGAAATCTTATCTTTTATTCTCAAGCATAGTGTATAGTTGTTTCAATGACATCAAGTTGTTAAGATCTTGGTTTTCCTGTTATGTTGATTTTATTTTGAAATTTATCTTATTATAATAAAGACTACCTGTAAGTGATATTTTGCCAAACAAAAGTGATGAAAAAAAAAAAAAAATTCCTCAATAAAAGATCACATAGGTCTTTCTTTTATATTTTGCTTAGACAACACAGAGAAATGGCTTGGTTCAAGAATCCCTATACAAATTTTCCATAGTAGTGAGGATTAAGTTTAGCTAAACACATGTAAGTAATTATAGTGGGTGTTTCAGGTGCACATTGTCTACATGGGAGAGAAGCAACATGAAGATCTCAATGTTGTCCGGGACTTGCACTATGACATACTCGCGACACTGCACGGGAGGTGTGAGTTCGGTTTGCCGACTTTGTCTTTGTCCAGATTTTTTTTTTTTTGTCTTTTGGTAGTTCAGGGGCAGGAACCGAACTTAACCCAGAATTTAACATGATAATATTTGCTTGTAGAAACAGTTATGGCTTAATTTTTGCCTTGATGAAGCAGCTCGGGAGTCAATGGTGTACAGTTACAGATATGGCTTTTCAGGCTTTGCTGCAAGGCTAACAGAAAATCAAGCAAAGATCCTTTCAGGGTGAAATAATTTTATTAGAGGAAAATAAAATTCATCACTCCATGTAGGGAAGGTTGTCCCAATAGGGATTGTATATCATGAGACCGTGTACTTTTATTATCAGGAGGTTATAATTACTCATGGGACTGGTTTTTATACTTTCCCTACTACATAGAAGATATGTAGTTTCTCCCTATCCATCCATCTAATTTAGATCAAGTGACCCACTGGCCCTTTGATTTAGACTTGACACCTTATAGTATTTTATTTTTTATTTTTGTTTCTACAAATTGTATGAATATTGAATTTGGTATGTGCCATTGTCTCAATGGGGCACACCTTAAAAGATTATTTAATTATTTTTTGATAAAATATAATGATAAAAAAACCCCTTGAATCTTTCAAAGGCATTTTGGTCATTTTATTTTAATTAGAATATTTGTATATATTTTTTACAGGTGCAAGATGAAGAGAGGAGTTGACGTCCAAAATGTGGTGTGCAAAATACTTTATAAAAAAAGATTAAAAGTAACATATTGTAGAGACATGACATTGTGATTGGGGCTATCTTAGTCGTCCATAGTGAATGGACGGTTGAATAGGGGTAAGTATATGAGTTTTATCAAGTAAAGGAAGCATACAAAATTTGGGCATTACTCTTAGCCATTACATGTCAAATTTGATGGTTTTGGGTGTGTCAAAAAGTCCAAGAATTATTCTTTGGACGTTCAAGTCTAGTCAATGATATTCTTATGACCACCTGTTTTGAAATTTGACAGACAAGAGTGTCTGTGATCTCCTAGTATAAAAAATAAATGGTCTTTTTTGTATACATCTCCACCCCAATATACAAATAACATCTAGAGCACATGCAAGCAAAGATCCTTTTCTTTTCACTTTCATAAAAGGAAAATTGAACTTTGTGTTCTTGAACACTTTGATATGACCATCTAAAATTGGATTGTCTTTGTTCGATTTTAGATTCAATATTAGGACATTATTTTTTTAAACATATACAAGGTGAATATTTTTTGAAGTTGGTTGATGGATTGTAGAGGTTATAATTGTAAATTTGAGGTCTTAAAAATACTCGAAGTAAATGTTTGCCAAAGGGAGTAAATGGAGGAAATGCTCTTCAGGTTTTTTGAATTTATTTTTTTGATTTTTTATTTTTATCTTATTTTATGACATGGTACATGCATTGTAAATGTGAATGATGCCGGCTTTGAGGGTGTAGCAAACCGCATGTACAAGCTACATACAACTAGAAGCTGGGACTTCATGGGCGTCCCCTTCCAATAGTTGAATTGTGCCTCACTTATATATTTTAAGATTGACACATACAACTCTTTTTTGTATTTCAATTCCAAAAACAGAATAAAATTTCTATAAATTTTTTCTTATAAGAACAACTGAAAAATAAATCCATTGCCCACAAAAATATAGATGGTATAAAGGTATGTGTTACTCATTAAAAAACCTAGGTCAATATCTATTTTTAAGCGGGATAGATTTGACTAATGATCTTTTTTTCACTTTAAAAAACTAGTCTTTTGTGCCTGTCCCAAACTTTCCCAATGTTTTGAATTGACGTATTTTATTCCAAACTACCCCAGTTCAACACTACCTTAATTATTTTTAATTTTCACATCTTTTCCATTAATATTATTTAATGCTACTAATATGTCACCCTAAAATTATTGAAGAAAAGTCTGAGCTCAATAAAAAATATTATACTTTACATCTTAACTAAAAAATGCATCAAGATTGTCACACCGCATCGCATGGGATAGAAAGAACCTAATCCCTCGTATCCTACCGTAAAACTTGAGATCCATCAAGAAGCAAAAAAAGTCACAAGTTTGGGGGAGATTTACTGAAAAATTCAGTACAATTTTGATATTTAGAAAAATTTCTGTATATTTTATATTTTATATTTTAAGCCGAAGTACCTCTTTACTTGTTTATTTTCAAATTAATCCCAGTTTGAACATCCAATATCCGAACTAGGGTTGAGTGAAAGACCGCTTCAGATATAGGATGTTTAAACCAAATTTTTTTTTTGCTCCAGCAATGAAATCAGGTGTTTAATATCTGATCATGCTTTTGGCCAAAAAGAAAAAACAAGTAAGACATAAGTTCGGACATCCAAATGTTTACAACAAAAAAAAAAAAAAAGACAAATGATTGAGTTCCCACATGCTTGCTTTTGCTTCTATTTTTTTTTAGCATGGGTTGGATATGACATTGTGCTCGAACTCATCTCACTAATGGAAAAAGTAATAAGGTGTTGGTGGGGTTTGAATGTCATCTGAACAAGTCTTCAAGGAAAAAAAAAGAAAAAAAAGACAATAGTTCAGAGATATCAGATGTCTGAGCTAGAAATAAATTGGGAATATAGAAAAACTAATGGAAAATTAAACTTGATTGTAATATAGAAAAATACTAAGATATTTTAATATAAAAAATATAGCGGCATTAGTTTGTGAATTTCCTAAAATTTAGTAAGATATACGAATCTAATTGGAAAAATTATGTTTACATTTTATTTTGATGTTTGGGAAGAGAGATAAAGAAAAACAAACCCTACCTACTTTTTTGCAATTAGCATTTGGAAATGGGAGTTAGACATAGTGTTGACCAGCAAAACCCTAACAAAATAAAACTTGACGCCAAAAGTCCGATTTATATACGGACCTGTTTGCATGACCATTTAATCACAGTTATGTGTACTATTTTCGCTCTTGTGCATTAGCATAGTTTTAGAAGTGTTTGTTATTTTGTCCAAGCAATCGTGAAAGGGTCATGTTTGGCCCACTTATTTAGGAAACTGCAACCCTATTATTGCGGTTGCTGCTACTAAAATAAAGGAGAAAAATGACCTTATATTTTAAAAATAAATAGAATTTTTAACTTCTAATCATCATATTTAAAAACTAATCATGGGAGTTATCTTTTATTATTTTGAATTTTTTTCTTTTAATCTCGATATCAGTTTTATTCCAACAATCAGTGCCTTTTCTCAATTATTCAAGGTCAGCTGGCTTTATTCCAGCTGTCATAAACTAAAATTATGACATGATTTGTGTTTCTAAGTTGCCGTTTGGGTACATGTATTACCATTACGAGGTAATGGATTACAAGAAAATTTGGCATTTTTTGCATTTGGGTATGCATATAGTATTCAGGAAATGAAAATGTGACTCCTAACATTGTTTCAAAAATCGTGAAATTGATTAACACATCTAGAGGCTAAAAAATTGATTACATAACGTGACGAGTAAAATGAAACCCACCGACCCACCTAAATTATAAACTCCACCTTCTCACTTGAGGCCCGCTTAAAAACACCCTTCCTCTCTCGGTCCGCTTAAAACCATCCTCCCTCTCTAATACACACATTGGATTCCTTTGTGTTTCAATGACCTTGGAATTTTGGGGTTTTCAACAAGGCTGGTGGATGAAATGGCTAAGTGGGGTCATTTTCTTTTGGTTTCAACAACCTTGGGCCCATTTTGGGGATTTCAACAAGGGTGGATGAAATGGATAACTGGGCCCATTTATGCCCAGTTTTGTTTTTGGATTATAAGAAGAATTTGGATTTGGGATTGTAGGGGCGGCAATGAACCCAGATTCAGACCCAGACCCAACCTGAGACTTGACGTCCAGACCTGACCCGGGTCTTGGTATGTCCAAATATTGGACCCAAATACTATTAGGGTCCGGGTTTGGGTCCATGTGGACCCAACCCAAATGTATAATATTTAATTAATATTTAAATATATATATATATATATTATTTTATTTTATTTTATTTTATTTTATTTTATTTTATTTTATTTTTTATTTTTTGGGTTAGATCCAATCAAGTCCAGTTGGGTCCTGATCCCATTTTTTTTTTCGGGTCTAGTTCTATGTCAAGTCGGACCCAGACCTAACCCGACCCATTGCCATCCCTATGGGATTAGTACATGAATACTCTGGTTTATATTCAACTGATATTTTATATTAAAAAAGAAAATATTAATAACTGTATAAAAAAAAAAACATTATTATAAGTAAAATTCATGAAATATTTGCAAGCCAAAATGACAGTAATATATTTATCAGATTTCTTCTAGATGTAGCCAAATAATAGCAACGTATTTCACAAGATGTATCTAAATGCTACCCAACAACAATAATTCATTTCTAGGTAATGTATTACTCTAGTAATGTATTACACTAATAATGTGTTTCACATATAATATATTTTCAGGTATCCAAACGGCCATTAAGATACATAGGAATATGATCATTCCCCCTCCCCTCCTCTCCTCCCCCACCCCAACCCCCGTCATCCCCAACCAAAAAAATAAGACAAAAGGGAAAATTTATCAAACTACAATTAAAATTTAAACTATTCAACTTCTGACCTTTATTTTTGTTATCTGATTTCAATAAGTTCATTATTTTTTTCGTTTCAAATAGTTCATCATATTTTTCATCAAATTTCAAGTAGCCCATCAAATGATCAACTTCTTCCCTATATTTTTTCTTAATCTGATTTCAAATAGTTCATCATTCTCTTTTATCAAATTTCAAGTAGCCGCCCACCAGATGATACGTCAAAATAGGTTTTAAGACATCAAATCACACCTAAGGTGAAAATAATTTTACTTTTAGTGCATTTTGATAAATAGTTCAAAACTTCCTTCAAACTTCTTGGGGTTAATCCTTACACCTCTCATTCAAACAATATGTCTTCCCACGTGGCAAAGGCCCATTTCGTCTATTCAGTGAAATAGTGTCGGGGTGGGGCCAGCCCGGTCTATCAGCTCAGACCCACCCAATTAGCCAGGGCTAGGGCTTGGGTATCTGGAAGGACATCAAGAAAAATAAGGGAAAATGATGTAATCCTGCTTTCTTACAACATATGGTCCACTTAGACCCTCAGGTCTCCTAAACCTCATGGATCCCTTCTACCTTTGATGAATAGGATGGATAATCCCCTCCTTACATCTTGTTGGGAGGGGTATCCATGTCCTTTTCTCTTGAAACAAAGTGACGGGACTTGGCCGAGTACCCTCTAGTTATGTACAACTTAGGGCATATAAACAGAAACCCCATGAAAGAAAATTTAATGATTCAACGAGTGAGTAATAATCATGTTATGGGCTCTCATGTTGATCCAAATGAATCATTCTTGGTAGGACGAGTATTTTTATCGTATTGAGTAGCGGTGGGGTTACTATCATCCTTTTTATAATGATAAAAAATGTATGTAATCCTAATCCTTTGATTTTAAAAAGATGACTTTGGGTTGCGTCAAGTCTGAAACCAAGTGGATAAAAATAAAAATAAAAATTTCAAGTGCAGCCATTCATCAGTAGCATTGAGTCAGAATTAGTATAGCTATCCTTCCTGACAACAATGCAATTTTGACAAAAAAGCGGAATGGTACATATCAAAAATAGAAAGAGTAAAAAAAACTGAGAATATTATAAAATTTTTAAATGATTTAGATGTATTTGAAAACGATTGGTGAGTATTTTTTGCCAACACTATTCTTTTATATATATATATATATATATAATTTTTAAAATATTAGAAACTATAAATTATTTTTCTAAATCTATTTTTCCCTTACCTTTTAAAGATTGTTTTAACTCTTTAAAAGTTGTTTCAGGTTTCATTTAATTTATTCTATATTTATTTTATATTTTTCAATTTTTTTCCTTTTAATTTTTAATTTTTTTTAGGCCTTTTAGCCCAATGCAGGACTCAACCGAGGCCTGAGAAACTTGCCTCAAGCACGGGGCCAGTCCTGGCTTATAAATAAAACCAAGGTTCCAAGGCCCTTATGACTGGCTTGGGCTGGTGCAGCCTGATTAATGTAACCTGGGTACGGCTAGGCTACTCTCTAGCAAATTAGTCTTGGTTTGGACTCGAAGTATTGGGCCCAACACTTATTGAGCTAGGCTAGGCCGGGCATGATTAAGTGATTGGGTTGGGTTCTAGCAAGGGACGACTTGGACTAAGCCTAACCTTGCATTAAACATTTTTAAGTGGATCTATGTATGTGTAAACCACTCTCCCTCCGTATGTGTTGTGGGTCTAAGCAAGATTGAGACCCAAGAAATAAGTGAGCCAGATAGTATTTTTGTGAACTCTATGGTTCAATAGAGATGAATAAGGAAGATGACCCTCCCAGAAGGGGTTTTCTTTGTGTGAAGGTAGGGGACGATGTTTGAAGGAAACGATTCGGGGAGCTTCTCAGGTTGGTTGTAGTAGGATCCTTCACTCCCCCTTTGAATGACTATTTTGGCCATGGTGATTGGGCTTGCGGAGCTTGGAATCTTTCTTTTGCTCCTGGTATAAAGGCTTTGGTTATAATAGGATGGCTTCTTTTATGAAATCAATGCTTGATGTTACTTTAGTTTTGAACATCAGAGAGTTCGTGGTAGACTGCTATCGATTTCGAAATAAAAAGTGAGTGATCATGCTTGGATATTAAAGTCTACTCTGATGGAAAGTAATTCTTAATAGTTGATGGAATTACAAAGTGGAATTCCATTGGGTAATGATGAGCCAAAGGTCGGGGGGGGGGGGGTTTAGGGGCAAGGATTGATTTCGATATTGTATAGTATACCGTATGAAGAAATTATCTCTTTATCTCCATTTGCTTTAACAAAATTGCCGCTTCTCTTTGATCACTGAACCTTCTGGTTATTTTCTTCCTTTTTCACTACAACGAATCCAAAGAGGCTGCTCCCCTTTTGTGTGGCGGCTAGCCGGTTGCTCCTAGGACGATCCATGGGGCGTACTCCCCCCAGAAGAGCAGGGAGATCTGATTACTGTTTTGGATGAGGTAAGAGTATGGACGAATTAGGGAGGGAGTGCTTATGCCGGAGGGAGTGCAGAACAACCTGTGAAGTTGAATCAAAATATTGGTCATTGTGCCGATGGTAGATGTGCCGACGATGGATGTGCCAATAGTGGATATGCCTTTGCTTGAGGACCCTTTAAATTTCAAAAATGTTTCGAGGGATATGTCTGCATCTTTCAACATACCAATTGTGGTGGTTGCTGAGAAGCTGCGGAAGAAAGAAAATGATGCGAAAGCTGAGCAGATAAAGTTGCAGGGGAGATAGTGAAAATCAGGAAGTCCTCTTCTAGGAAGGCCAAAGGAAAGAGTGTGTTGAAGGGCGGGGGCGGGCAAAAATCTACAAGGTCTTCTTAGAGATTTGCTGCTAGGAGATCTGCTAGCAGGAGTGTTTCCGAAGCCATTGCTAGCAGTAATTAAATAAACCCGATATCGGTGCCTTCGGACTTTGAAGATACCTCCTCCTCTCCTACGTATGCCAGCTTGCTCCAACTGCCTTAGTAAGAAATAAAAATCATAAGCTGGAATGTGTGTGTGTGGAGGAGTGGGGGATCAGTAGAAAGGACGAAGTTCTTATGATGGTTAAAAAACATAAGCTGGACGTGTGTGTTTTACAAGAAACAAAGTTTGCTGCCACATCTTTTGGGACCTTAGAAAGATTTGGGGTTTTGGGCCTGCAAATTTTTGAGGGTTTAGGGTCCTTTTTCATCTTCTAGATGGTTATTATATCATGTATATTGTCCCTATTCTTCAAAACTCCAAAATCAATTTGTCAATAATTTGGTAGAAGGTCCTCTCAGCTTTAATTTACTTTTTTGTTACTTTAGATTATTTAACAATTTCATTTTGAATCTTGGGTTGCTGGACATTCCTATCGGTGGAGCTCGATACACATTATTCTAACAATCGTCCTAACAATTTGATTATGAGCAACCTCGATAGATTCTTTATTTCAGGAGATTGGGAGAGATTGTTTCCTCTGATGAATGTTAAGGCTCTTCCTTTCTTGTCTCATCTGATCATGTTCCAATAATTCTTGATACTGAAAATGAATGATGTGGGCCCAGGACTGATTTGACATGGCTTGAAGAGAATGAGGTTCTAGAGTTGGTCAAAAGAACGTGGTCAAACACCATTGTTCATGGATGGGCTGAATACATATTACTTAAAAAGCTTCTTAATGTGAAACACAAACTATTGGAATGGCAAAAAAACAATAATTTTTACATTAAAGACAATCTTCAAGCAATTATGTATAGATTACAATAGATTGATAAAGAAGTCCAGCTTAATGTGCTTATCAGGGCGCAATTGGAGATTGAAATGAAGCAATTACAACAGTCAATGCATGAACTTTTGAAATTGGAAGAGATTTACTGGAAGAACTGTTATTGAGCAGTGTATATAAGATCTTAGCAAAGGTTTTAGCAGAGAGATTAAAAGTGGTTTTACCTCGCATTATCAAAGGCCACATTCAGCTTTTATGAAAGATAGGATTATCACATATAGCATTTTTGTTACACAAGAATGCATCCACTCTAGAGTGATGGACGATTAGTAGGGCTCAGGTTTTGTTGGAAGTTATGAAATGTATGGAGCTTGGTCCTAATTGGAGAAGGTGACTTTGGGGTTGTTTATCTTATGTGCATTTTTCAATCTTAGTAAATGGCTCACCAAAATGATAGTTTGCAGTAAGTAGGGGTTCAAGACAATGTGACCCTCTATCTCCTTTTCTCTTCATTCTCATGGTGGAGGCATTCAGCCAATTAATTTCAAAAGTTGAAGGTTTAATGGCTTCAAAGTATCTCTGAGTGGTAGGGCAATAACACATTTATAATATACAAATGATACCTTGATTTCTTGTGGGGCAAATGTGGAAGACATTGCTTCCATCATCAAATTTCTTATGTGTTGGGAGGAAATTCTGGGTTCGAAGGTGAATTTCAAGAAGATCTCTTTACTTGGAATTGATTGTGATAGAGATCTGGTGTTAGTTTTTGCTAAGGAGGTTGGATGTAAGATCGATACTATTCCTATAACTTATCTTGGTATGCCCATATCAAATTATCTAAAGGAGTTTGGGATCCTGTTCTAAAGGAAGTTTATGTGAAACTTGACCTATAGAAAAGTAAGGTTCTTTCTTTGGTGGGGCACATCACATTGGTAATATATTTCAAGCACGCCTTCCAATTCTTTTGATATCTTTGTTGGTGATGCCTGCATCGGTGTACGAAGAAATTGAAAAATTGATGAGAAACTTCATATGAGGGAATGTAGATAGTAGCAAAAGTACCATTTGGTAAGTTGCAATAAATTGTGTCCCTAAAGTGGAAGGAGGTTTTGGGATTAAGAAACTGAAATTGGTCATTCAAGCTCTGTTAGCCAAGTGATGGTGGAGAATATTAGATTGCAAAGATCAAATTTGAAATTTAATGGTAAGAGGTAAGTACGGGGTTTCTAGAGATTCCATAATGTCATACTCTTCAATGAGAAGAATTTAAGCCTCAGATTTTGGAAGGGCGTGGTGAGACTTAAAGAGGTAGTAACATTGAATGTAAGATGGGTGCTCGGTAACAGAGAGAATATTAACTTATGGCATCACAAATGGCATGGAAATAGTACTATGAAGTTAGCGTTTTGCAGGTGTATACAAGAATAATAACCAAGTAGCCAAGGTAGCGGACTGTTGTTCTCTGGTGAATAATTATAAAGTATGGCACTTGCCTTTTCTTTATGGAAGGGTTTCGGATAGAGTGAGTGAAGAATTTGCAACTTTGTTACATGAGCGAAACTCTGTGTATATTGCGAGGGGGTTTAGAAGATGTGGTGCTATGGGAGGTTGAAAATGATGGTGTCTTTTCGGTTAGATCAGCATATAGATTGTTGTATAATGATATGCATATAGATTTGTCACATTCTCTAAATGGGGTGTGGAAAATAACTTTTCCTCATAAGGTTCAAGATTTTCTATGGGTACTCCTCCAAGGGAAAACTCTAACAGTAGATAATTTACAAAAGAAACGACGAGAGGATGATGAAAATTGTGAATAGTTGTTCATTCATTTCTCTTTGATAAGAGCTATTTGGGAGTGGACCTTTATTAAAATGGGAATTCATATGGTGATGCCGATGAGTCATGGAGAGCTCTTGCTTCAAATGGATGTTCCTGTACTACCAAAATGTGGTCGTATTGTGTGGATGATACTTAGAGCAGCTATTTTGTGGGAAGTTTAGAGGGAAAGAAACAATAGAACTTTTGATGGAAAGATCTGGGGAATGATATAGATTAAACATATCATATGGAGTTTGGAATTGGTTCTCAATATCAAGTGAAGCCTGACGTATTTCTAAGGTAGATATATGGGTGAATCTGAAAAACTCAGTTACAAATAAAACGTGAAAGCTTAAGCCTAAGGGTAGGTGGAATCCCTCATAAGAAGGTTGTACAAAATTAAATTTTGATGGTAACTCTTTTGATAACCTGGGTCCAACCGGTTTTTTAGGATTTTTAAAAGATTCAAGTGGGGTTGTTCTTCGCTCTTGTGTAGGGCCTTGTGGGGTAGCATCATCAAATGAAGTGGAATTTCGTGGTATACTACAAGGCTTGAGATATTATAAAGAAACCTTTTTGGGGGTTGCAGTATTAGTGGAGCTCGATTCACATAACGGAATTATTTGGAGCAACAAAGATGCAAAACCACTGTAGAGATTTTATTCTCTTTGGGCCGAGATTGGACTTGTGTCGAGGACTAACAATCTCTTTTAATCATGTCTACCAGGAAGCGAATGATGTTGCGGATGGTTTGGCGAAGCTTGGGGGTCACTTTGACTGAGACAATTATAGCAAATGAGCTTATTCATGTATGATCCGTTTGTAATTCTTTCGAAGTAAAAAGATTTTGTAATATTTTCAAAAAAAAAATGATTTGGAAAAATGACAAACAAGACCAGAACTGGCTAATTCGGATTGAGACTGATGCGGCCAGTCCGGTTCAATGAAAAGATCGGGAATCAGCCGAGTCTAGCCAATTGAAAAACCTGTCCCACTTTTAGTGTTTTTCAAATTTTTCTTGTTGTCTGTTTTTTATATATATCTTATTGGACAGTTCACTCGGCCATATCGCCGATCCGCCGATCAAGAACTGATTTCTAGATGAACATCAAACCATGTTTTTAAACCTTGGTGTGAACTTCTTGTGTGTCCCAAGGAATATTAACCTCCGATCCTCGAATTAAGATGCTCAGAAAAAGAACTAAATCTTGTAGATATTACTCTACTAAAGTTGGTACCCCAGATATAAATTTTCTGTGGCAACAAATTGAAATCAGTGTTCGAAAGAGTGACTCGGGACACATGCTCGGCACAAGCCCAAGCCGAGTACTGTGCCCGAGTCCAAGTAACTCGCCCGAGTTGGGTCGAGTTCTGGCCAAGGCCAAAAAGTGTTAAGAAATAAAAAATAAAAAACACAAAAAAATAAGAAAATATCTATAAAGTAAATTAAACAAAATACATCTAAATGTGGTTAAAAAAGTAGTGAACAAATAGATTTTGAAAAATCAATTCATGACCAGGGGTATTTTAGCAATAATTCACAAAAAAAGGAAAATATAAAAATAAATATTGATGGCAAAATACTTTCCAATCTTTGTCAAGATATAAATTAATACATTACTAAAAATTTCATATTTTATGAATATTTTATTTTTTTTGTTGAATTTGGTTTTCTAAGATCCCCAAATTGACCACCCAACTCAGGGATATTTGGGCTCGCCATCCTAGCAAGCCAAACTTACTAGGGTGAGTCCGAACTATCTCACAACACTGACCAAAAGAAGATTTTTTTAACTTTTTTAAGGGAGAGTTCCCGAGTGGATTCTTCGAGATTGATTTGACTTGGAGCTCCAAAAATTATGTGAATCCCTTATCTACTGCTAATTTAAATGGATGTCCTATATTTTAATTTGACAGTGATAATTGATTTGGATCTCCAAGCTTTTTTTTTTCTTTTTTTTTTTCTTTTTCTTTTTGTGTTCACTTGGATCACACAAAATTGCTTCAAATTCATAAAATCCACTCTCAAATCAAATGGATGTCCTATATTTCTGTTTGGTGGTGGCAAGAGATTTGGAGCATTTTGAGATCTCGAGTCGATTTTTTAAAAATGTTATTTTTCAAGAAGATAGACTACAAAGAACCATTTTGAAGCTCTCAAACACCTCAAAAGGGTTTCCTCGGGTTGAAAAGTGTGGATACATATTACGCGAAATTCACAAAAAGATTTTCGCTTTCCATAATCACATACTGGAAACAATGCAAATTTCCTCTTTCACATGTGTTTCTCCCCCTTACGAAAACAGTTAAACTCACATCTCAAACCTCAACTAAGTTTGCAGTTTCAGTATTGAAAAATCATCACATCAATTATTTTGACTTTGACTAATATGGATGAGAAAAAAACAAGTACTTCCAGCCTCAAAAACGGTATATATCAATATCAGATCATCGAGACCCTCCATTTCCAAGTGTTCATAGATCCCAGAGATCTGTGCCTTTTTTTTTCACCCTACAAATTCTATAATCAGTAAATAGATTTTAAAGCCATCATAAGTATTTTGTGGACAAGGTTTTGAGGGGTGGCTCAACATTTCTCATAAGACCTAGACCTTATAGAAATTTCATCCCCTAACTAAAGCACTCACCATTATGTCGTTGTGTTCCAGGAGTCTGGCCAGAGTCGGAGAGCTTCAATGACAAGGGCATGGGTCCGATCCCACAACGTTGGAAGGGAATATGTGAATCAGGCCAGCAATTCAATTCATCCTATTGTAATCGCAAGCTCATCGGTGCTCGTTGGCTCGTCAAAGGGCTTGAACCCGAGCGAGGAGAACCCATGTCCACTATTGACTTAGCGAGATATTGTCTCCTCGTGACGTTACAGGCCATGGCACACACTCTGCTTCCACTGCAGTGGGCTCTCCAGTAGCATCCGCTACGTTTTGTGGGCTGGCAGTTGGGGTGGCCCGGGGTGGTGCATCGCTAGCTCGGCATGCTGTGTATAAGGTCTTATGGACGGTAGGCGGGTCCGATGCAGACATACTGGAGGTCTTTGACTATGCAATCCATGTTGGGGTTGATGTCCTGTCTTTTTCCATTGGTACCAATCGACCCCTTTACTCTTATGTGGATGAAGGCGACAGCATAGCCATCGGCACATTCCATGCCATGGCTCGGGCAATCACAGTCGTATGTGCAGGGGGAAATACTAGACCTCCGCCTCAAACAGTGGTGAACACTGCACTTTGGATCCTAACAGTGGCTGCTAGCACCATTGATCGCGCATTCCCTACTGCCATCACTTTCGGGAACAATAGTACATTCTTGGCAATCAAATTTTTGGAGAATCTAAATTTACTCTTTGAAAACATATTTTTCATAAGAGCATTTTGATTGTTGTGATGTCGGGTCAGGCTATGAATATTGAGAAAAAATTGGAAGCATTTGTTGGGTTGGTCGACTCAATGTGCCTTGCCGAAAATAGTAGCTTTGAAGATCAGGCCAGGTAAATAAAGGAGATGGTTTTGATAAGGTTGAAAATTCCTTTAAAATTTGGTAAATCTGTTGCTTAAAAACTCATAAAAAAAAAGCAGTTCAAGTTCCGGAAAACCTTGTGAAGGCATGCAAATTCATTTATGCCTGCTACTCCATAATTTGAAGCTTTAACAATGGTGTAGATATGTAAACACCTGAAATAGGGGTCTAAATGAGGCTGTGCAAGATTGACCATTTTCAAGCCGTAAAATCTCTCTTTGTTTTTAGATCCATAATAAATAAGATAGAGATGATCTATTTTGCAAGTTTTCTGGTGCGGTAACTAAAGAGTTTTAAGGTTCAGTTATAAATATCCTTGGCTCAATGCAATTCTTTTACTATTCTCCTTTAAGTAGGAAGGCAGCTTTATTTTCTTACAGTTTTTTCAAAGTTGGTGCCCATCTATCTAACGTGGGGCCAAATTGTTACAAAAATACTTAAAATCATCCCTATGAAGGTGGCAACTTTCCCTAACCCTAAGCAATGACTCTAGGGGATAGTTCAATTGCTTGAGTTGGAATCTTAGTTTTAATTACCTAGCCACTAACTGCTGATTTTACCGTTCAAAACATGGGTTAATTGCAACCTCAATCTACCTAGCCAAGTTAAGATCTATTGGGCTCAGCCTACTAAAGCATAGGAATGGTCTATTCGTGCTTGCTTATATTGCATAAATTGAAGCCTGGCTCGGTCTAAAGAGTCCCATGAGGAACCAACACCTAGCCTGTATTGGGCTTCCTGCCTCATTCACAACCTAGTTTTCCTTATTTTTAAGGGAAAATATTAATATAAAGTTGCAACTTTGTACTATAGAACTATGGTGCACATCAAAAGTCAGGTAGAAAAGAGTATTTTGAAGTTGGAAAACCTTCCAGTTGATCATCTCGACCTCAAGTTATATGAATATATATATATAAAAAAAATATTTTAAGTCCTAAATATAGTCTATTTTCAAACAAGTTTTTTGGATTGTCTATTTTCAAGATTTTCAAATATTTATATATCATCCCGACCAACACTATTTTTTTAAATTCAAAATTTCGTAATTAGTGTTGAATATAGATTTTTAATCCATCATAAAGTTTCCAACATCAGAATTACACATTTCAGCAAAATTTAGAAATGCACATTACTGATATTGTATGAGATGAGGTGGGCAACTTGTACAAACGTGACCCTCTTTAAAACCATAAAGGTTGGGTAGGTCCCCCTTAATATTCCATAAATGGGACCGATAGGGGAAGTTGCCATGGTCTACTGAGGAATACTATAAATCCTAATAGGATGTTGCAACATTGTATTTTCAAATCTTATCCTAACCTTTTCAAAAAATTAGTTTCGAAGCCAACTATTTTCGTTTATTGTATACATTTATTGTTTTCTAGTATTTTGAGTACAAGTTTACCCCTCTAGAAACATTGTGATTTAACAAAAAATGTCCACTCTCGAAACCCCTTTTTTTTTTTTTTTTTTATTTGTGGGAAATGGTTTTGAGTTTTGAGAAGTTGTCAATTTTGCATACGGGAACTAAAGGTGAGGAAATGATTGATAATGTGTAAGGATATTTGTTTTGTAGGATCTGGTTTGGGTGATACTTATGAAAGTGCGAGGTTTGTATAAGTTGTACCTTAAAACTATGTTGAAAATGCAGTGTCGGTGCTGCAAAACCGTGTAATTATATGAAAATCTATTGTTTCCCCAATTATGAAATTTGAAGTTTCAAAAATGGTGATGATTAAGCATATCTATAAATGCTTGAAAATCTTGAAAATGAACAGTCCAGATAATATGTTTGAAGAAGAACTATTTTTAGGACTAGAAATCCTCTTGTTTTCATATGTATGAATCCTGAGGTTGAGATGACCCATTTGAGAGTTTTCCAGCATAGGAACGACATTCTCTATTGGGTTTTTTAGGTGCACCTTACTTGTATAGTACAAGGTTGACGCCTTATATAAACTTTTTCCTTTACTGTAAAGGGAATGTATATGATGAGACAATTTATTTTGGTACAAGAAGGTCACAAATTTTTTTATCCATTGGGTGTGAAATACAACATATTAAAATGTGTCACAAACTTTTGAGAAAATTTGTTTTGAACTTTGTGCTCAATTAGTAACACATCACCATCTATATGATTTCACATCCAATGGTTGATAATGATTGTGACATTCTTGTATCAAAAATAAATTATCTCATCATATACATTACTTTATGTAGATTTATAGTTCTAAAATCCAACGTCCTTGTTGGATCAACTGTTTATCATTTTTGAGAAAATTGGATATTTATATTATTCACATACAGAGAGCAGAGAGCGAGAGAGAGCAATTACTTCCTCTCCTTTTTCTTTCTTTTTTTTTTTTTTTTTTTTTTTTTTTTTGAGGTTTTAGATGCTAATAATATACAAGAAATGCTTGAGTGGATATCTAAGGCATGGGTCAGCTACAGGGAAGATTGTTCTTTGTTTCACAACTAGCAATGATGAAGGATCCCAAGAAGTTGCTTCACCGGGAGGAATACGTGTTATCTTTGCGCAACCATCAAACAACCTCTTATCTCCATGTGCACCCATCCCATGCACTCAAGTGAATTACCATGTTGGCACCCAAATGCTTTTTTATATCCAAAAGTCCAGGTAATCTCACTCCTCAGAAAGAATGGTCTATTAGAGAATCACTTATATTTTGAGAGCCTAGAGCGTTTTTCTTTCTTTTTTTTATACAATATACTTATTCATTATGTTTTATGATATTCAATTACATTAGTTTGTTTTGTTAATTAAAAGACTTATTTGCGTTGTTTATTTGCTTATTTGCATCTCTACTCTCTACATTTGTTGTCAATATTCTTCTCAATATAAAGATATTTAATGTGACCTAAATACGCCTCTCCTTTTCATTAAATGACGTCTCATGTCTAAACGGAAAATTTTGGATTGACACTGGCATATGGCTATCCGCGTCTATATTAAATAGGTTTCTCCAACTATGTCATTTCCATTATGTACATTTCATGTTAACGTTTAAGTCTTATAATTTTATTTTCTTCAGTTTTGGTCGGCATGTCTTAGGACCAATTTGGATGACGTATTTGAAATTAATATATACTCTTAACATTATTATTTTGTTAGCTATTTGGTACATATCTTATATATATATATATATAGTATTATTTACGCTATTTAACTTTTTAGTGTATTTTTTACTTGTTTTTAGTTATTTCTGGCTAAGAACATATGATGTTCAACAATTATTTTGAATAAAGTAAAACCAGCTTCTCGAATAGATAAACTTATAGGTAAAACTGCTTATAAGTTTATCTTAAATTATTTATAATGGACATAACTAAACAAAAGATAACTTATTATGAAGACTAACTTCATTGAAATAATGAATAATTAGTGATAATGAGTACATCTAAACCGGCCCTTACAATTCTCATGTATTGAATAACTTAGCTAGCCAATTTACCTCTAATACTTTCAACCGCTTGCTACCCAGAAAGCGTTTCTCTAATGCTTTTGGCCTATCTTCTCTTTACTATCATATTTTACAACGTATCTTGCCTTCCACCCTTCTAGAAGATCACTATATCATTAACAAAAAAACAAAAATGTAGCATATATGCTTGATGCTCTATGAACCTTCAATTCTTAGGGATTGATAGTTGAAATAGAGAGTTCATATGTTTTTGGGCAAGCAATAATGGACTTCAACAAAGGAATGGTTCATCTCAATATTGTGTTCTTATAATGGGACATTCAAGGCAAAATACAATATATTGATTATATTGTTCATGTAGTCATGATAATCCTATTTGAAATTCATTTGGGAACATTTTTTGCTCTTTTCTTCTTTTGTACATGCCTATAGGGAGTTGGTGTTTAAAAATTTGGAATTGGGCCCTAAATTGGCGAGGGTCCGGTTTTGATTCAACTAGTTGTTGGACTAGGCTATAATTCACAACGAAATAAGGAAAGCTGAAAATTGGGTGTATTGGGTGACTTTTGAGATTTTCATTCAAAATTGTCCACCTAGTTTTGATCCAACTCAGTTGATTCCAAGTCAAGGCTGAAGGTTTTTGAATCATTGCCAAACATTGTTGTATTCTGTAGTTAGGAGTTGCCAAAAAGTGTGCTTGAAGGATTTTAATGGAGAAATCACCCAAAGAGTTTTATACTCATTTGGGCATGACCTGGTGAACACCATGTTTGACAATAGGTTGTTTCTATGGACCATCTAGCAATCAAAATAGCATAGGTACTTCTTAATGCTATACCACTTGGAAATTCTCAATGGGAGATTTTTAGTGTCACAAACACACTTAAACATGTTGCTCTAATAGTAGCTCGCTCTATTGGCGAGTATTCACCATTCCATTAGACATCATTATGGTATACTTGTTTACCTTGTGAAGTAAGGTGAGCAGATATGGAGACTTATAACCTTATTGAGGGTATGACCTTCATTAGAAAAAAATGATGAACAATGATTCATAATGGTGATAAAGTAAGGTGAGCATTGTATAGATGATCAATTATTTAGTGATTTTGTGACAAGAAGAAACATACCTATAACGATAGTCATGTTGCAAGATAACAATCATGACACCAACAATGATCTCCATTGTAGTTCTACGTAATGCGAGAACCCGCTTACATGGTAAATGATTATACTAATCATTGCATAATGGTCCCCTGATGTTTTATGAACACAAGATTTTGGAAGATGCATTTAAACTTCCATTAGTGATGACTTCATCACTCATTGTAAGGCAAAAATGACTTGGTTCTCTTAATAAGAAAAGGGAGTTTGAATTGCAAATTCTCATAATACATGGCCTTTTAGTCCATGTTAAATATTTTATCAATTTAGTCATATGTGCTTAGCCTACAGTAAATTAAAGTTTACCAATGTAGCCATGTCTGCCCAATTGATATACAACAACGAGCTCATTGCTAACCCCTTTTTTTTTTTTTTTTGTGCCAAAAAAAGATAGAAGAAAAGGAACTATTGGTTGATTTAATACTCCTAGAAATTCAAGATTTTGATGTAATCTTAGGCATGTAATTCTCTTTAATAAAAAAATAATTGACTTGGTATATATATATATACATTCACAAGCATTAGTTTATAATAGTATGACAGTTTAAAATGATTTTCATAATGACTTAGTGGACCTTGTAAGACTATTTGGTTTTCTCAAAACCATATTCATAGACTTAGGTTTTTCTCAAATCATCCAATTTATTTTAAAATATATACTTAGCCTTCATAAATCATTTTATTGCATTCACTTTTAATTTATTACAAAGTCAAGTTTGCCACAAAAATAAATTATATATACCATATTATAATTTTATCCAAAATAAAGCATTATTAAAGAATGGTTATTAAAGCCTTGACAAAATACTTCCTTTTTGGCAAATATGGAGAATTTATCAAGATATCAATATCACATGCAACACATCATATTATAGACATTATTGGGAGGATGGTCACTAAGACCGAGTTCCGTCAAAATACTCCCTTCGTGCTTACATATTTAAATGAGCCACACTCATCTCTCGTGTTTCATCTTTAGAGCTCAAAGCCCTTCATCAAATCACATATCCATGTATATTACTACCTTAAGTAGTTCATAATATAGCACAAGGAGGCACTAAAACACATGGTATTAAAAAGTCGGCTATTTCAAATTTGTTAGCACCTATCACTTAATATTCATATACTCTATACATATTTATAAAACAATTAGCCAAAATATAATCAAAGTATATTAAACATAAACTAAAAAGTTATTGAATCATCTTTCCCTATATGACCTTACCATGTAATGTAGGATAAATTTTATACCTCAAAACCATGTAGTGTGGTATCTGGGCTTTCTTGATTCATTATTTTTACTTGTTTGATAAGCTTTTGTAGTCTTGGAATAGCACGCAACTTATGAAGAATATATTGGTTATCGGTTTCACATGCCACTGAGTGTCCATCTCTTCAGCACTTGGATTCTCTCTGTCTCACACCGTGAAGAAATAATCTTCTTCATCCCATTATTCTCCCACTGATCTTTAGCATTTCTATATTACCACAAAGTCTCTCTATATATCCCTTCATTTCGAGGAAATCAAGATGCTTTTATAGGTATTGTATTTTTTCTTCTTTCCGCTATTACCAGATCAAATACTCTTCACATAGAGTGTTATATCTTGTCAACTCTGTATTATCTCTCTCTGAAGTTTTATTATAATAAATCATATTCATAGCATACTATAAAACTTTTTAAATAAGCCCTAAAAAGGTCTTTATTATGAGGAATCCAAAGATGTGCCTTAACATGCTACATCTTTTAGTTTATTGCAGAACTGAACATAAGCATTTCATGATAAAAATGTGATATCTCTCAACTCATATAAAGTTTATCTCCGAATCCTTTTGAATATTGAAATAGACTAAAATATATGAAATAATGCTCAGTTTCATCCCTAAATCACACAATTTAGTGAGTTTTCATTTTAATGACATTTACGTCACAATGCAATTTTCTCAGCAAAAAATCAGGTTGAGCACCTTTTCATAAAAATTTTGTTTATCTCAATCCTCAGAGAATTTCTTCATGAAATCTTTTGTGTTAAAAAACTAGACTCAAAACCAAATCATAATATCCTAGCGTGAATCCCAAATAATACTTTTCTTCAGAGAAATAAAGAAGTGACATTCACGTCACAAAATAAATCATTATGCAAAATTTCAAGATGAACACTATCTAATAAAATTGTATTTTCTCTCTACCCTCATAGAGTTTCACTTTCAAATCAATTTTGCTTGAAAATAGACACATAATAGTAACACATGTATTTCCACAAGCCTCTATCACTTTATTAAATAGGCTTGATAATTATAGATATTCATTTCTCAATAAAGAGCATACCAAATTGCAGAAAATTAAAGATGACCTCTCTTTAATCCAAAATTTTTATTGCTCTCTTCCCATAGATATTTCTCTCTCAAATAAATTTTATTAGAAAATAGACTCAGAATGGAATTTAAAATCTAAGTAAAGACCATAAAACATCTGTTAAGAATGAAAATAAAATCATGACTTCCAAGTCATTGAAATAATTTTTCGTTGTAGAAAACAACACTTGCGCACCCTTCAATAAATAGATAAAATCTTTCAAACCACAAAAAATTTCTTGATGAAACTATTTTTGTTTGAAAGTAAACTCAATTTTATGCGTCATGGTCTAATTTCAACTAAAAATAAAATCATATAGTTGGTGAGAAAAATCACGAAACTCAATAAACAGTTCTTGGATTTTGCAGGGTCAGAACTGACACCAGTCATTGATGAGTCCATAACTTTCAATTCCCTTAGGATCTCCTACTAAAATTTTGGCAAGTAGATCCTATTCTCAAAGACACACCATCATTGAATTATGCAAGGGTAAAATACATGTTATCTTCTTCATATCACTTCTCTAAAATAGCAAAGAATACTCATTCTGTAAAGTATCTTTTTCGGTGTTTGAATATTTCAATAATTCTTATCAGTGGGTGTATTACTTGATAACAAAGGTCATTGGCATTTTTATATCTCATTCTCAAGCTTGATCTAGACTCAGTAGATAGGAAAAGATTACTAATGACATCAAGTATCAATAGATTTGATACCAATGAAAGAAAATTAATGCGATCTTGTCGAGGAATATATATTTTTATTTTTCTTCTTTTCACCAATTTTCTTTTCTTTTGGCAAAGATCACTTACAAGTAGTCTTATTACAATAATTCCTGCTTCAAAGAAAATAAAACTGACAAATCCTAGATCTTAAAAACCTTAATGCCATTAAACCAATTTTCTTTAAACAAAAAAATATCCACAATTCTTATGCTTGGAAATATAAAGACAATATAATTAAATATGACAAGAAACAAAAAGAGAATGCTGAAGATTACTTCAACCGGGCTTACTATGCCCCACACCGAGTCACCACCATTCGATGATGCAGGATCAACGATCAACCTTCAATCTCAACCGGGAAAGCAAGTTTAAGCCATGTTGTACCAATAGAATATGAACCTCTTTGATCACAAACTCAAACCCTAGATGAATTCCCTTAGCAACCTAGTTTGAGAGAGATGAATTCTCTTTTTTCTATACCCTAAAACCTTTAGCCATAAATCTATAGTTGAGAGATAGAAAAACCCCATAGTCTAAACCCTTAGCCTCTTTTTACAATGTGGGGGAGAGAGAGATCAAATATGAGAGAGTGGGACATGCCCCTTTTGGGCTCTCATGAGAGAGATAAAAACTTTCTTAGGAGAGAGATAGAAAGATAAGGTGTAGAGATTTTGGATAGAGAAAATATATTTTTTATATGCTTTGAACAGGTTTAGGGTTTCTTAAGGTTTTCCTTGGCTTGCCTCTTCTTGTGAGATTGAATATGAACCATTGATTTTAGGTGACTTGTGGGGTAAAATATTTGAGCCATCCATTCCATAGATGGGTCATCAACATTATGGAAGGTGTTAGAACCTTTATCCCCATTTCTTAAACCATTTTTCCATCAATAAAAATTAAATAAAACAATTCTAAATATAATATTGTGCATACCAAAATAATGCACATGCCTTCTCATGCTTTTCAAAAATTCATTCAAAGCTTCTTTATGCTAATACCTTTCCAAAACACATAACAACTTGGCCTACAAGTCATCACTTATCACAAAAATAGAAAGCTTCTAAATGGGGCGTGCCACCCATGAGAGGATCTCATGGGCCCACCATTTAGGCAATGGTGGGCCCACGTACACAATGGCCCCCTTGTAATTTTAAAACTTAATAATATATTTTTATAATTTATTTGAATATTTAAATCAATGAAAAATCAATATATCTGATTTTATAAATACAAATTTGATAAATAAAATATTCAGAGATCTAGAAAAATTTAAATAATAATTCTAAAATCATATATATCATAAAACAAACATAATTAAAATCATTAGATGGAAAAATGATCCATTTGGTCTAGGAATTAAATCAATTAAACACTAGGGCACTCCACCTTCAACTGTGGACTACGGACCACACTTGCATTATCAAACGAACCTAGTATTTCCCATGACCGACAGTCCATACAGGGGCTCATTAGTGGGTCATCAAAGTCTGACCGATGAGCCAAGGGTTTACAATCCCAATCTATGGATTTTAGGTTCTCCCCTAAAAACGGACCAATGTCACCTAGACCTAATGTGACCATAGCTCCTATGGCGCATAGGGGTATCTCTCGCACATGCTTACGCTTCACCCTGAAAGGTGGCTTGCTTTCTTAAAACGGTCTATCAATATGTATGTCGTGTGATGGTACATGGATGTGGTTTTGGCCCCTATCTCTACAGGCCACCATCACCGACATGGGTCACACATTCTCTAAGCTCACTCATCCCGGCATACTCCTACATCATCAAGGGATGACCCATTAAAACACTTATCAGTTTATACTCTATGCCTAGATAACATGGGTTTTTCCTAACCGACTGATCTAGACCGTCAAGCACAGTCCGGTATCAGTAAACATCATTTGCTTAGTATGGTCCACAAGTGACCACACTTCCATTGAGTTCATGTTCTACTATATCATTTCATTTTACAAACACTTATGAGGCCTTTAATGGCCACACTCACCCAACAGTTAGCCATTGCAATGACAAAAAATCTAGTATTCCACAGCTGATTAAAACACATAGAAATACGATATCATTTCATCGGAGAGCTGATAGAAAAACGAGAAATAGAGCCAAAATTCATCAGTATAAATGACCAGCTTGCAGACATATTCACGAAGAAAAAATCAACTGACAAATTTATCTAGCTCAGAGATATTATGAGAGTGACAAATTAAGGGAGATGTTGAAAGCTAATTTCTCTCTCTTTAGAACCATCACCGTCATCTCATCTCTTCTCTCTCTCTCAAATCTTCCCTTGCAAGGTAAGAGAGGAGATGCATAAATATAAATAAAAGGCGATGGTAAAACTGGATGTAGAAAAAGCTTGTGATCGTGTTAAATGGGGAATTTTGTTGGAGATCTTGAAAGTTATGGGTTATGTGAAAAATGGAGTTGGGTCTTTGGTTGCTTTTCTTCAACTCATTTTGCAATGTCATTCAAGGCCAACCCGATCGGCTTTTTCAAAGTTATTAGAGATCTTTGACAAGGGGATCCTCTCTCTCCTTTCTTATTTACTATTTATGCATAATGCTTCAGTTTAATATTGAGTAGGGTGGAGAGAGTGGTTCATTTTGAGGGTTTCAGCATTGCAAATTCTGATATTGTAATCTCTCATTTGTGATATGCAAATGATACTGTAATCTTTTGTGATGCGGACCCCCTTCAAGTCAAGAATATTGTTTGTTTCTTGGAAATACGTAAGGTCACAATTGGCTTTAATGTTAATTTCAACAAATCTTGTGCAATTGGTATAAACTGTGCGGAGAATGTAGTTGTTGATTCAGCCAATGTGATGGGGTATAAAGTGAGCTTTTTTCCTCTCACTTATCTCGGTCTACCTATCTCTGACTCAAGACTCTCTTTGGCAGTTTGGGATAAAGTGCTCAAAAGGGTCCAATCCAGACTTGATCTCTAGAAACACAAGTATTTGTCATTGGGTGGTAGAGTGACCATGTTGAAAGCCTGTCTGTCCAATCTCCCGATCTATCAGATGTCGGTAATCAAAATGCTACTTTGATTGCGAAAAGGATTGAGAAAATTATGCAGGACTTTCTTGGGGTTCCAATAATGAAGTTAGGAAATCTCATCTTCTTAGATGGGATATAGTATGTACTCCAAAGAAAGAAGGTGGTTTGGGTATACGTAAAATTAAATCGGTGAATGAAGCTCTGATGTGTAAATGGTGGTGGTGCAGTCTCCATTTAAATGACCAACTTTGGTACAAAGTCCTTACTTCCAAGTATGGTGTGGATAGATTTGAGGTATGGCTTAGGGGTGGTAGAGGAAAGGACATTTCTCAGATGTGGAGGTCGATCGCGAATTGTAGGCCATTGATTTCAGGTTATTTTAGATGGAATCCAGTAAATGGTAGCCAAATCTCTTTCTAGCATCATAGATGGATAGGAGAGTACCCTCTGAAGTCTTTTTTCCCAGAGTTGTTTAGGGTTGTTTCTAGGCCTAATATGCTCGTCAGTGAGGCTGTAGAAAGAAGAGGTCAAAATCTCTGTTGGAACATTTATTTGGCCTATAGTCGTTTGAATAATGTCATTTTTTTCTCAATGGTGTGCTTTAATGGGAATGCTGGATAAGATTTATGTTTCGCATAATGCTAGGGATGAGATGGTGTGGGAGATTGAAAGTGATGGTGTCTTCACTGTTAAATCTTGCTATAGTCTTTTTTTTCACGATCGGTGGAGATGGTTATGCCCTCAGATTGCTCAAGTTTGGAAATGGACGATACCCCACAAAGTACAAGTTTTTATTTTGTTGGTTGCTATGGATAAAGTACGGACCATTGATAATTTGATAAAAAATGGTAAAATTTTACCAAATGTGTGCCTATTATGCAAATCTGATGGTGAATCCAGTGCATATCTTTTTATCCATTGCTCCTTTACGATAAGAATTTGGTACTAGCTGATCAGTGTTTTAGGTATCAAACTAGCACTTCCTCAATCCATGGAGGGGATAGTTTCCCAATTTACCCTACCTCATATGCTTAAGGTGGGTAAGATTATATGGAGGATTGCCAAGGGAGCAATATTGTGGGAAGTTTGGAAAGAAAGAAATAGAATGACTTTTGAGGAGACCTCTATGGCTTTTGACAGACTAATTCATGGTATCAAAATTTCAATTTGGTCGTGGCTATCTATATTAAAAGAGGGATGGGGTATCTCTAAAGTGGATGTCATGAAAAACTTGTACAACCTTTTTAATCTTGGTAATGTTAGAAGTAGACCGAGAAGTATCTGGACCGTGCCTTCAATTAACACTTTGAAACTCAATTTTGATGATAGTTCTTTTGGTAACCCCGGTTTAGCTGGAATTGGAGGTGTAGTGCGTGATTGTTTAAGTAACACTCTCTTGTCCTACGTTGGATCAATAGGTGTTGCAACTGCAAATTGTGCGGAGCTTAGTGCGCTACTTGAAGGTGTGAAGATTTTTATTGCTAGGACATGTGGTAACAATTGTTAGATTGAAGGGGACTATCTGAATGTTATCGGGTGGTGTAACAAAGAGCAGCACGTGCCATGGGAACTCCGGCTTTTATGGTTGTAGATTTTAGATCTAGTTTCCTCTATGTCGGTCTCATGTTTATCGAGAAGCAAACTCTGTTGCTGATGCTTTGGCAAAGGTTGGTTCTTCTTTACCCTCTCTTGTCATTTCTAACGATGTAATTTATTTATCCTTAGTATTCAATAAAAGTAGTAACATTTGTCAAAAAAAAAAAAAAAAAAGCTAAAGAGAGAGCCAAAAATATAAGGTGTCAAATGTGAGTGTGGTCTTCAAGACCACACTATATTACTGTAACCTGCTATATCTTCTACTTCAAATGCAATAGTAAAATTCTTTGAAGTCAATATTGTTTCCTCTTTACCCCTATTATATTCTTTGCTATTTTTCGATTAAATTATTATAACAACACTTCCGCAAATTTCCAACAAGTATCTAGTCCAATGGCTTCGGAGCTTTTCATTAGTCTCTCAAGTGTTTGCATGATTCGACAAACATCCTATAGATTACATACAACGAGAAATTGATTAGAGGCCCCATTGTTTGAATTTTGAGAACTTGTCAATCTAACTTGAAATTTGCCTTATGTTTTCAATTTGTAATAAATATGGATTGATTTATTTAGAAAATCGTCTAAGCCACATGGGTCAAATTGGAACTAAAACTCGGCAACGTTGGGGCCGATTTCTATTTTTTATTCAAATAAAGGACCTCAAAATGATTAATTGGGGTATTATGGTTCCATAGCAATAGAAAACTATAACTTTTCTCAAACGGACATTTATTTTTTTTTATTTTTTTGAACATTTGTTAGTAGCGGGTTAGCAATTTTTGAAACTATTAGTAGTTTTCAATGAGTTAGGATTGGTAGGAATGGAAACCGAGAACAATAACTGAGTCATAGGTGGTGCTACCACCTTGACCTTAACCCCATTCCTTCGTAGATGGACATTATAAAGGCATCTTCAAAAGGATAATTGGTCCCATCACAACAGTAATTTGGTAATTGATAGGGTATTTTTCTAATGGTAGTGGTTTAAAAAACAGATCGTTGCCCTGAATCGGGTACCTTAAAAACGCAGCCAGATCGATGAATCGGCGTTTCAGATCGGGAATGGGCCGAATCGGTCGAATTCAACCTTAAAAAAATTCAAAAAAATTAATAAAAATCACTATAAATTTTATTTTTTATGAATCCAATAAGAAATAAGGGTACTACATTATTAATTTTTACTTAAGAGTATATTGCATGGTAATGTGTGCCCTTAAATATAGCTCAACAAAGTCTCTCCTCTTCAATGTGGGACTCAAACCCACATCTTCACTCTCTACAAAAGTAAATTAGGAAAGAACAATAAAAACCAATGTTGTTTCCAAACAAAAAATACTAACATTTTTTTCTAAAATATTTTTCAAAAAACCATTATAAATATCTAAAAATAGTGTCTGTTTAGTTTCTAAATGAATATATAAGTGATGCATTAGCCACTTTCATTATTTTGTAAAAATAGATGATTATTAGGATGTTGTTTTCATGACTGAATGCCAGTATAATTATTAATTATAATACTATAATTATATCGAAATAATTTAAAAATTTTAAAAAATACTTCTATTATATGAGATTAAATATAACAATTTCCCATATAAAGTGAATTAGTATCTCGTCGGCTGGAATGACGGTTTCGGTCTAAAATAAATTTTAAAAAATCACTATAATTTCTTAAAAATCTAGTTTTTTAATTTTTTTAAAAAATAACAGTAATTTACATTATGAATTTTCATTATTGTATAACAAAATATGAAAATAATGAGAATTTGTTTCATTATTTTATATAACAACTTAATACAATTTAAACTTATATTTAATTTTTATCGTTGTATAAAAATAAATTATTATAATAATAAAAATTTAACAATAATTTATTTTTTAATGTTTTTAAAAATTATAAATATATTAATTTATAATAACAATCGATATTAAATATAAAAATAACATAATATATATAGCAATAACAATTTATTAAATAATATAACAATTTAGTATAAATTATGTACTGTTTTAATATACTTATAACAGTAAAAATTTTAAAATAATAATAACAATTTTGATATAATTATAATAAATAATTAAAAATTATTTATATAATTATATTAATTCGACATAACAATATTAATATAATTTTAATGTGACATAAAGCATTTTATATTTTTTCGCACAAAAGATTCGATGTACGATCGTGATAGATTTTGATAATCATGATGTCACAAGACGTTACCGTGATGTCGGCATTTAATGCCAGGAATCGGACGAATAAGATTTGTACAAATAATTTTCCACCCAAAGGTGAAGTGCAACGTGGCACCTGAAAGTTTTATATTTCCCCACACAAAAGTAAATGTACAATCATGACAGATTTTGACACGCACGCGTTCCCATTTAACGGCGTCCCAGGTGTCTGGGTGATGTCGACACGCACGCGTGCCAATTTAATGAGGAGAATCAGCCGCATCTCGTTTATCCTATCTGGTATGGGTTGGGCGATATCCATCTGAATCTCTCAATTTTGGATCGGGTCGCCAACCTTTAAAACACTCGGTCGAAGGTGTTATGGTAAAACAAGGTTTAAAAGCACGGTTTGGTGACCTGGATGCCCTTTTAGAGAACAGGTCCGGATCAGCACATATAAAAAATATAAAATAAAAAATTTAAAATAAATTTAAAAACTAATCGGTTCTCGAAATTTAAAGGAATCCATATCAGCCTAATTAACTCCCCATCCGAATCACCGACTTTTAAAGCTTCAACAAAAAATACAGAAGATATCTAAATTAGGGGAGGGAGAGAGGGTGATGAATTCACATTGGTAATTTCGTCTTTTAAGAAAAATAACAAGGTCGTTATTGTCATATATCAAATATGATTTTCATAAGGTTCCAACCCTAAACAATTCAGTTTGTCATATATCAAATATGGTTTTCATAAAGTTGCAACCTCAAACTATTCAATAAAGGTGTACCTCTAAATTTTATCATAAATTTAATTTTGATATAAAAATTTTTTAGGTTGACTCGATAACCTATTATGAAATTTTAAATTTTAAAAGTGGCTCAAATCAAGTAGATATATGAACAAATGAAATTCTTGAAAATGGTTGGTTCTGATAATGTGTTGCAAGATACACTATTTTACAGTCTCGAAATCTTTTTTTCTTTTTATATTTGTACATCTTGATGTCGAGATGATCAATTAGAGGGTTTTCCAACATCTAAACAACTTGTTTGTGCCGTTCAATATGTCCACCAATTTGTACTAGCTTAATCCTCTCTTTTATCTGAAAAAATAAAATAAAATAGAGATAATTGTTTGGTGAGTCCAAACCACAGTTAGCAATTCGGCGACTAATAGCCGAATGTTTCAAAAATTCGGCGAATTTTTAGAAAAAGTTTCAAACTCCGTTTTTTTAAAAAGTTCGTCAAAAAAACACGTTTTTTTCATAATACCGTTAAAAACGCGTTTTTTACGAGGAGTGAAAAAAATGGACCAAAAAAACGTTTTTTTTGTTTTTTACTTGTAATTCTTTTTAGAAAGAGAAACAACTGTTTTCTTAATCTGTGTAATTTCTAAAAGAACATATTATTTCTACAAAAGAAAACCGAAAATGGAAATTTTTGTTCGCAATGGATTTATATATTGTTAGGATTTAGGGTTTATTATTTTAGGGTTTATGCTATGTTTTTCTTCTTCTTCACAACCACATTTTCATATTGAAGTTATGATTTTTTTATTTTTATTTTTTAACTTCAACATGATGCACATTTTAGTAGTTATTGTGCAAAAAAAATACTGTTTACATGTAAATCATTGTGTAAAAAAAATTATTGTGTAAATAAAATCATATAGATGTAGAGTAAAAAAAACCATATAGATTCAAAAATCAGATTTCTGCGAGCAGATGTTCTTGTGGAAGCCATTGGATAACTAAGGATTTCTTATGCTCTTTCAAATTTTGTTGTTCAGTGTTTTTTTTTTGCCCTTTTTTCTACCTTGCAAACACCTTTATGCAGCATGATTTCAATGATTCCACTGCCTCATCCTCAACAGCTGTCATTTGCCCTTTCTTCTTGAAGACACATCAAGCCGAGATGCTTTTTTTTCTCTCTATCTCTTCTTTTTTATGAGAGATGGTTTAGAGAAAGGAAAAGATCTCAACTTCTTGAGAGAAGGATTTTTCTTACTTCTCTTGAAGTTTTTGGGGTTTGATTTTTGTTGGCAATTTTTGTTTGGAGGGGAGCAAATATCAAAGGTGTGAGGAGTGAGAAAGAAGCGAGTAAATTCCAAAGATAAATGAGAGCGTAAATTTAGGATCTCAAGGAGTGAGATGTCCTTTGGATAACCAATAATCAATATTAAAAGAAAAAATCTTTTAAGAGATAATAGGGGAAAATTGAAAATTTGGAAAGTCGATGAGATAGAGAGTGATATCCATTTTGGGGAAGTATAAAAGGATGATGGGGTAAGATCGAAATGTATGGTGGAGATGATAGTGAAAATGTTGATAAGAAATGTATGGTGGAGATGATAGTGAAAATGTTGAGATGATAGTGAAAATGTAAGTAGGTTTGATATTTGTTGAAGTATTTAATGTGAAAATTTATATGGTCTACATTTTTTGGTATGTATTTAAGTAGGTATGATCTTTTTTAAAGTATTTAATGTAAAAATTTATATGTATTTTTTTGGTATGTACTAAGTAGGTATGATGTTTATTAAAACATTTAATGAAGAAATTCATATGATGTATGTACCATGAACTTATTATTTTATTTTTTATAAAGAGCATAAACCCCTAATGTGTGTAGACTTATATATTTTTTATTTTTTATTTTATTAAAAAACAGGAAAGAAGATACAATGGTTAGATCCATTTTGGGAGTATTGTGAAGAAAGAGGGCATAAATTATATTGCAATTTTTACAGTGAAGAATTTTCTACAGGGATAACAAGATTCAAATGTCACTTATCAAGATAATAAAGTGAATAATATAAAAGCTTGTCCTCAGGTACTAGATGATGTACAAGCTTTAGTTGTTTCTATGACACACGTGGTATCTTCTACACCTCCAAAGAAGAAGAACAAAATTACATCATATACTCAAAATGTTGATAACCTTAAGTACCTTTATTACCAATTTTTGTTTGCAACAAAGTTCTTTACCATCATTGTTGAATAAAAAAAATAAAGATTTTGTTGGCAAAGAAGTTGCTCGTGCATTTGTTATGAATAATAATATTGCATTTAATATTATCAATACACAATCATTTGTCAATATGATAAATGCGTGTATCAATTTTGGTCCTAGCTACACATTGCTAAATTACTCATCTGTTCACACTAAATTGGTACAAAAACTTAAGACAGATGTCGATGCATATGTAGCTTCAATAAATGAGTCATGGGTTCAATCAGGATGTACTTTGATGTCAGATCTTTAGTCGGATATGAAAAACCGGCCACAATATTGTTGCATCTTGTCTGAAGGGATCAATTTTTATAAATGCATTTGAGGTATATGAACATAGCATAACTGCATTATTTTTTGAAAAGATTATTGTTTAAGTCATTGAGGAGTAAGGACCACAAAATATTGTTCATCTTGTGACTGACAATTGATCAAATTATGAACTTGCTGGTGTTCTAATAGAATCAAGATTATCTCATATTCATAAAATACGGTATGCTAGTCATGGGTCGAATTTACTTCTAAAAGGCATTGATAAAAATATTATTTGGGTACAAAATGTCATTAAAGATGCTAAACTAATAGTGGATTTTATGTATCGGCATACCATTGTTTTAGATTTAATGAGAAAACACACTAATAGAAAGGAATTAAAAAAGTATAGTAAAACTAGATTTGCTACTAACATTTTGATGGTTCAATCTGTATTGCAAGTAGAAGAGAGTTTGAGAATGATGGTTGCATCATCTGAGTGGAGTGCTCTGAATTATAGCAAAAGTGAAAATGGTACAAAAATCACAGATATAATTCAAAACTCCAAATTTTGGAATGATGCGACAGATATAATCACTATATTAGTGCATCTTATCAAGGTGGTTCGTTTGGGTGATAGTGATGAGTCAACCATGGGATATTTATATGAAGGAATGGAAAAGGGCAAGGGAAGCATTAAAGATAAATTGTAATGGCAATGAATCTAGGTATCTCGAATTAGTGAAAAAGAAATATAATTCGCGTCATTCATGCTGCTGCCTCATTTCTTAATCCAACTTTAATATATTGGGTTTGTTAAACTTGATAATCTTGAAGTGAAGGCTGCTTTTACCTTGATTTCAAATTCAATAATCCAGGCAGAAGAAAAAACTGTATTCTTTTCAGCGTTGTTGAAGTACCATACGCGGGATTCAAATATATTTGATGGTATTGCATTGGGATTATTGTCACCAGCTCATCCTCGTAAGTATCTTCTCGATTATCAAATTTGCGTATCCTCTTTTAACTGGATATTGAGTATGTGGCTAAAAAATTCATATTATGTAGGAGTTTGATGGGAAGTATGCGGAGAAAGCATGCTACTGGTTCAAATGGTTGCCATTTGGTTTTTCAGCCAACCATGTAGCTCATCAACGTGCGAAAGAAATTGGTACGCTTTTGAGGTGACTCAAACCAAAAAAAAAGAATAGATTGACACCAACTATGTCAACCGACTTGATTTATATACAAGTGAACGCGAATATGATGGCTGCATCACGTGAAAATGAAATTCGAGATTGCAATGCAATTAATCTAGAACAACTTGGTTCATTGTCGGAAGAGGTTTCCGATAAGGTGGAACATGAGGACACTTATCCAGATGATGAATATGATGCATCGCTACATGACTTGGGGATTACACTTTCACAAACTATTCTATGGAGATGATGATGATGAGGACACTCCTAACTTTTCTTTTAACTCTACTATGCCTTATGTTTAATTTTGAATATTTCTAGTTAATTATGTATTGAATATTGGATGACTTGATGAGAGTCATGAGTCATCTAATATAATTAACTTAATTATATTAGTCTAGTAGAGTTTTTCTGAATGAATTGGTTATTGATGGCTTTAACATAATTTGTATTTTTAGAATTTCAAAATTTTTAATATTTTAACTTATCCATTTTTTTACTCCGGTTTTTTGAGCCTAGTCCGATGTATTGGCGGTATCTTTACATGAAGTATTTTTGTCGATCCTTATTTTTTATCCGATTTTTTCATCCAACTTTTTAAAATAAAAAAGATTTTTTCCCAATTTTAAGGTAAGCCGATTTATTGAAAGTCCCCGACTTGCTAGCTATGGTCCAAACCCGCAATCCAAGCCCACATCTTTTACTCTGCGGGCTTGGAGATCTACACAGTCTACCAAAACCGGATCCCATAAATAATATTCATCCAGAGAAAAAGTAAAATCAAAGGTACAAATATTTTCTTCAAAAAATATCATTTCTAATTTTTAAAGTTTATTTATTTTATAGATTAATAATCTCTATGTTTAATATTATATATTACCTAAAAATTAAGATTAAATTCAATTTTAAAAATAAATTATAAGGGGCATGTATTTTTACATGTGAGTACTCATAGAAACCTTGTCGAATATATAAATAAGAATGAAAAAACGAGTAACTACAAAAAGCATCATGCTGAAACCGTGTCCAAAAAATAAAAAATAGAAAATGAAAACCTTTTGTTAAGTTTACAGTGTATTCTCTCACTAATTGGGTAATGGAGGAGAGAGAGAAATATACATTAAAAAAAAGCCCGGTTTCTATGCGGTCAAACTTGCATAGTAAAAATGCGGGCATCTTAGTAAATCTATTTTTGAAATGGATTTTTAAGGCATAATTTTTAAAAACATGTTATCTCTAACATAAAAATCATAAATATAAATAAATAAATAAATAAATAAAAATTAAAAATTAAAAATAAAAATTTTAGTAAAAAAACATTTGAACCTTAAGTTTCTAGACGGTAGAACTGCGGTCCAACTTGCATAAACTGTTTTCCTTAAAAAAAAGTGAGCAATTATTCATCCATCTATTTCTTATGCACTCAACGACTAACACCCTTCCGCTCAATATTCTAGTCGAGTGAGTCCTCTCGGACTCTCGCCCGTTACTCAAACTCGATAAAAGTGCCGCATCTAGAAATTGGGCAAACCCTGCCAATTGCTATATTTTAGGATTGTCATTGTACAAACTCGCTAAATTTGTGCGTAACTCACCCAGCTCTGTACAGGTGACTCGGACTCAAGACCATGCTGAGTTTAGAATCCATATTATAGTTATCAAGATTGGATCTCAGTGGTGGTTCGACCGGTTAGATCATCTTATCGATAGCCAGTCAAATTTAAAGTAAAAATTGAGTTTGATCGAAAAGTAGTCAAAATAATATTTAATCAGTTAGATCACCCGATTTTTATAAATCTGACCATCTAAATGAACGTCAAGAAAGCTTTTAATACAGAGTAATGAGACTATGAGACCCTTCCACATCCATGTGAGTAGGACCCCAAAGGATTATCATTAAATTTGGACACAGATCTATAGAAAAGTTATCATATGAGTGTGAGACTTTAATAAATGGGTTTATTGATAACTTTTCTAGAGATCTGTGTCAAAATTTAATAGTGACCTTTTGATATCCTACTCACATAAATGTGTAAGGGTCTCATATTACTCTTAAATAAATACATTATCTTGGGTATATGGTAATTTTGGCTGATCAATTCTTCAAAATAATAAAGATATAGGAGCTTATTAAGTCAAGGGTCGTTCTTAGGTTAACCATATTTACTGCTTCACACTTTCTCTCATTTCGTAGTAAAACCCTCCCCTTTTGTCTCTCTTTATGGTTTGTAGGCACGATAGAGCGTACAAACTATCCATCCAATAACCCACAAACAGAGAAAAAAACCAACAAACAAGCCACAAAGAGAGAAAAATAACGAACAAACACAGCCATAGAAAGCTTTTATTTTGGTGTCTTCAACTCACTTTGTGAGAAAGAATGTGGAGGAGAGAAGGGCTCCAAATTTTAATTTCCTGAAAAAACCATGTTAGTGAAAATTGATGGTGCGGATGAGACCAAACTTGAGATCAGAGAGGAGGGTTGTCGTGAGGCTGGTGATTGCAGAACCTGAATTTTTGATTAAGAACCTCTTTTACTTTTTAGAAAGAGAGGAAAAGCTATCAATTAGAGGGGAAGCTCTGTATTTTTTATTTTAGTTTTTTTTTTTTTATTGTATTTCTCTCTCTCTCTCTCTCACTTTCCATTTTATAAGGAGAAAAAAGGCTAGAAAGGTATTTTTTTAAAAAGAAAGGGATAAAAAACTCCAATACATTGTTGCGTTATTGTGTATTTAAAATTCACGAAATCATTCCCCTAATCTAATAGAACAATTTATCAAAGTAAAATTTGACAAATCAAACAATATAATATTATGAATTGTAATGAAAGTGATATATATCCAATCACAAATGATTTATAAGCATAAATTTCAAACATTAAATTAAAAATGAACACAAAAAAGGAAACTAAGAAAATGTACAAAAAGAAAAGGAACAAGGGAAATTATTTACATTACATTATTTTTAAATAAAAAGAATATGCATTATATTATTTTTAGATAATATAATCTAACTTTTTCATAAATCTTTATTTACAAGAATGAGTTTATAATAAATAAATATTGATTATTATAATGTATTAAGAATCATCATTTTTTCAAAAATATATTTTAATAAATATGTCATGAGCAATGACACACCAGCGATAGTAGAGGCTCTAAACAGGCTAAAGTTGGAGGCCAAGGTTGGTGCAAGAATTGCTCAAAAGCTTGATAAGAGGGAGGCCTTGGCTCGGTCTCTATATAGACAAGAGCCACCCAATTCTGCCTGGTCTTTAAGCTCAATTTCCAAGTTTTTAGGAAGACAGACCTTTAGGTATTGCATTTGACGATTTGTAAAGCTATGACCTAGGCTCAATTTCTACTAGGGTAGAGGCATTCCTTGTGCAATACCTGTAACACGCACCTCCAAAATTTTTTCGAATATGTAGTTTTGGTATCAGAAATCTAACGATGGCTTGAAAATCCATGTTCGATCCTAATTATAGAAATAAAAAATTTAAATTGTACAAATCAAGTAAATCGATAAATACTTAAAAATCTTGAAAATAGACAGTTCAAATAACTTGTTACAAGATGCACTATTTTAAGGACTTGAAATTCTTTTTGTTTTTATATCGATACATCTTGAGGTCGAGATAATCAATTGGAATATTTTCCAACTTCATAACACTCTCTTCTATTGGATTTTTGAGGTACACCTTGTTTCTATAGTATAAAGTTACAACCTTAGATATAAATATCTTCCATTATATATTATACCCTCGGTACATTAAAAAATATATATAATAAAAATTATATATCTCCTTTGCCTAGACATGGACCCAACCTATCCTATCAGGCTTGGTTGAGGGCAACTAGGAACCCGTTTTGGCTAGAACGGACCATTTTTCATTCAAAATACCCAAAACACCTATGATAGATCCTTTGCATTTCATAATAAAATGATAGCTTCAAAAAAGCTACCCAAAACTCTTTGATTGATCATCTCGACATCAAGATATACGACCATGAAAAATAAAAAGATTTTAAGTCTCACAAATAATGCATTTACAACATATTATCTATACTATCTATTTTCAAGATTTTCATATGTTTATAGATCTACTTGATTTTAACTATTTTTTAAATTTAAAATTTTGTAATTAGTTATAAAAATTGATTTTGAGATAATCCTAAAAACATTTTACATCAAAATTATAAACCATGATAAAATTTGAAGGTGCACATTACCTCTACACCTACGGATGCATCCGTATGCAAATTGCACCCTAAAAATATTGGTTCTTCTTTAATTGTTCACCATAATTCCTATCTTTCTTTATTTTTTGAAATTCGAATTTATCTTTTCTTAAGGGCTTATACAAATTTAATTAATATTTTAGGTTAAACAAATAATACTGTGGGTTTGAAGTGTGTAGTTGTCCGGGCAAGAACACAATATATGCACCATTTTTATAATAGGTAATCCTTAAATAATCTCACACCAAAAAATATCTTCCTCGTAGGAGGGAATAAATGAAAAGTATGTTCATGCAAGAGCAAAGTATACGCGCTATTTTTGTTGGGCTCACCCAATTGAGCCTTCTCATACGACTATTGCAGATGCGTGCAGCGGAACCCATATTTATGCACAAAATACCAAAATGATATACGTATGTATGAGAAAACATGCAATAACGCAAATAAAATAAATAACTTATTGATATGAGATTTTACGTGGTTCAAATTTTCAAGCTACGTCCATTGAAGAAAGATTTTAAATCTACTAATAAAAATAATAGTTACAACGTTCTTCCAAGATGCAAACTTTCTTAGGTTGTCTAACAGTTTTTTGAGACTTTATCTCTCAAGGTTTTCCCTAAAATTTTAGTTAAAATATCAAATGCTCCACTTATATGTAGAAATTATAAAGGTCCGTCACCCGTATTTTTTTTAATTTTTCAAAATCACCCCTTGGTCAACCTGAATTTTGACTTTTTTTTAATTTGTTTTCGTTTAAAGCATTACCCTACCAACGAAAAAACCATA
>NW_006495805.1:163075-180684 GCF_000471905.2 Amborella trichopoda | reverse complement strand
AAAAAGCCAAGACTCACTGCAATGCTTTTACTATTCTTTCTTTAAAGAGGAAGGCACCCTTTTTTTCTTAGAGGTTTTTCAAAGTTGGGTAGAATGATGTCAAATTAGGCCCAACAAGGCTCCCATCCATCTAACCTAGGGCCAAATTGTCACAAAAATACATAAAAACATTCCCTGACCTTGAGCAATGACTCTAGGGGCCAAGGTACTGGGTTTTAAATTCAATTGCTCAATTGTTTGAGTTGGACACCTGGTTTTAATTACCTAGCCACTGAATGTTGATTGTTCCATTCAAAACCTGGGTTAATTGCAATCTCAGTCTAACTAGCCAAGTTAAGCTGTGTTGAAACCAGCCTACTAAACCCTATGAATGGTCCATTTGTCCTGCGTATATTACACAAATTGAAGTCTGGCTCAGTCCAAAGAGTCCCTTGAGGGACCAACACCTAGCCTGTGTTGGGACTTCCCTGTCTCATTCACAAACTAGTTTTCCTATTTTCTAAAGGAAAAAATTCATATGAGGTTGCAACTTTGTAGGATATAACTAAGGTGCATCTCAAAAATCAAGTACAAAAGAGTATTATGAAGTTGGAAAACCTTTCGATTGATTATCTCGACCTCAAGATGTATGGATATATAAAAAAATATCATGTCTTAAAAATAGTGTATCTTCTAACAAGTTTTTTGGAATGTCTATTTTCAAGATTTTTAAGTATTTATATATCTGTTCGATCTGCATTGCTTTTTAAATTTTAAAAGTTGAATACAGATTTTCAATCTATTGTAAAGTTTTCAACATCAGAACTACATCTTCTGACAAAATCTAAAAATGCACCTTACTAATATATTGCGAGGTGGGCAACTTGTACAAACCTCACTCTTTTTAAAACCATAAAAGGTGAGTAGGTCCCCTTTAGTATTCAATAAATGTCCATAGTCTACTGAGGGATACTGTAAATACTAATATGATGATGCTACATTGTATTTTCAAATATTATCCTAACCTTTTCAAAAAATGACTTTCGAACCTAAATTGTAAGAAAGTTTTGGATGCATTTATTGATTTATGGTTTTCTAGTATTTTGAGTAAGTTTAACCTCTAGAAACATTGTGATTTAATAACAATTTTCCCCTTTCAAAATCATTTTCACCTTTTTATATTTTTTTTCTTTTTTCTTTTCTTTTTTTTGGGGGGGAACTGGGTTTGAGTGTTAAGAGGTTAACTACTTTGTATACCACACCTAAAGGGAGGATATAATTTATAACGGGTAATGATATTTGTTTTGTAAAATGTGGTTGGAGTGATATTTATGTAAAAGGATTGTATAACCATTCATTTTTTGTACAAAAATGTCACAATTGTTTTTAACCACTGGATGTGAAATCTACCATACTAAAATATACCACAGCTTTCGAGAAATTTGTTTTGGATATTGTGCTTAATTAGTGTCACATCACCATCGATTTGATTTCACATCCCATAGTTGACAATGATTGTGAGCTTTTTGTATCAAAAATAAATGGTATCATCATATATATTTTCTTATGCAAATTCATATTTCTAAAATCCAATGTCCTCAATGAATCAACTGTGTATCAGTTTCGAGAACATTGGGTATTTATAACATTCACACACACATCAATTACCTTTCTTTCTTTCCTTTTTCTCCTTTTTTGAACTTCAAAGAGTGGAGTCCTTCTAATGCTAAGAATATGCAGGCGTTGCTTGAGTGGATTTTTAAGGCCTGGGTTAGCTAAAGGGAAGGTTGTTCTCTGTTTCGCACCTAGCACTACCCAAGCATCCCAAGCAGTTCCTTCAGCGGGGGGAATAGGTGCCATCTTTGTGCAACAATCAAACAACATCTTAACTCCATGCACACCAATTCCATGCACTCAAGTGGATTACCAAGTTGGCACTCAGATACTTTCTTACATCCCAAAGTCCAGGTAAGCTCACTCCTTAGAAATAATGTTTTATTAAAGACTCAGTTACATTTTGAGAGCTTAGAGTTTCTTTTTTTTTTTCTTTTTTCTTTTTTTTTTTTCTTTTTTTTTTTTGACAAGAGTATTTAACTTTTATTGCAATAAGTCAAAACAAAATAAATTGGTTAAAGTAGAACAGAGGAAATAATTAACCATCAAGATCCACCCCTTTTTTAGCCAACTCATCAGCAGCCAAGTAAGCCTCCCTGTAGACATGGTGAAAAAATACCACCATGGAGGACAAGGAATCCATGATCCGTAACCATACAGCTCTAAGTCACAATGGGGTTTTAAAAATATGAGACCAACAGTTGATAATATTGAGAGAATCCCCTTCAACAATCAACGCATTTCCCAAACTTTTCTCTTTCCATATCAAACACCCCTGTAATAAGGCAGCCAATTCAGCGTGATTAGATGTTACAAACCCACACAGGCCAACAAAGCAAAATAATACAGACCCCTCACTACCCCTACAAACACCACCAATTCCAGCATTCCTAGTATATCCAAACGAAGAACCATCAAAATTAAGCTTAAAGCTACCTTCTATTGGAGAGATCCATATCAATCTCGATCAAATCTTAAGGAAGCGGTAATTTATCAAATTTTCCAAGTTATAGAAAACATCAACTTTAGAAACCTCAAACCCCTCCTTCGTCACTCTGAACCAATTCCAAACCGTATTCAAAATTCTATTTCTGATTTCCAATAAATCCAATGATACTCCATCAAAAGGTCTTTCATAGTATTCAATTACATTAGTTTGTTTTGTTAATTAAAAAATTTATTGTGTCTTATTTATATGCTTCTTTGCATCTCTACTCTCTACATGTGCTGTCTACTTTTTTCTCAATGTAAAAATATTCAATGTGACCTAAATACACATCCCCCTTTATTTAAAAGATATATGAACTTCTCATGTCTAAAAGGCAAATTTTGGACTGACATTAGCATGTACCTATCCGCGCCTATATGCTGCTATCCACCAAGTACGTCATTTCCTTTTTGTACCCTTCATGTTAAAAATCGTCTTATTATTTTATTTTTTATTTTTTTGGTAAGAAACTCTTAGGTCCTATTTGGATGACACTTAATTTTCTATGGAATATTTAATTGTATCTAAAATTAGTTAATGTGGTTTGTATAAGGCTGAGGCCCTAACAAGCAAACTAAGGTCCACCTTCAAATATTACTAAAATATATTGTTTTAGTATAAAAAATATTTATGATAACCTTAAAATTTATTTCAACTTGAATTATAAAATTAAAAGATTAAAAAATAGTGTAGATCAAGCAGATCTATGAACATTTGAAAATCTTGACAATTGAGGGGATAGATGATACAAGATGCACTATTTCTAAAACGTGAAATCTATTTTGTTTTCTCGTATCAATACATCTGGAGATTGTGATGATTGAATTGAGGGATTTTTATTATTGAAATATTTATCATCTAATGAATGTTTTAGGTGCACCTTAATTTGATTGTTTAAGGTTTCAACCTTTTATAAACATTTTTCAAAATTAACATGTACTCTGAATAGTGTTATTTTGTTAGTTGTTTGGTACATAATTGCATAATATTATTTAAATATTTAATTTTTTTAGTGATTTTCTATAATTTTTAGTTATTTCTAGCTCATGACATATGATGTTCAACAATTTTTGTGAATAAAGTAAAAACAGTTTCTCAAAAAGATAAACTTATATATAAAAATGCCTATAAGGTTATCTCATATATTATGATGGACATAACTAAAAGCATATAACCTATTATCTGGACTAACTTTATTGTGATAATGAGTACATCCAAATGGGCCCTTACATTTGTCACTTATTGATTAACTTAACGAGCCAATTCACCTCTAATACTTTCACTCGCCTACTGTCCAGAAAGCGTTTCCCTGATGTGTTTGAGCTATCTTCTCTTCACTATCATATTTTACAAGCTATCTTGCCCTCTATCTTAGAATTCCATCCTTCTAGAATATCATTAAAATAAATAAAAATATAAGAGCCTATATGCTTCATGCTCTATGAACCAATTCTAGGATTGATAGTTGAGGTATACAGTCCATTTGTTTTTGGGCAAGCAAATAATGGACTTCAACAAAGGAATGCTTCATTTCAATAGTTTGTTCTTATAAAGGACATTCGAGGCAAAATATATTGCATTTATTATATTGGTGATGTAGTCATGATAATCCTATTTGAAAATCATTTGAGAACATTTTTTGCCCTTTTTTTCTTCTGAACATGCCTAGAGGGAGTGGGAGTCAGTGTTAAAAAAATTTGGAAATGGATCCTAAGTCGGCGAGGGTCCAATTTTGATTTTGCTAGTAGTTGGGCTAGGTTATAATTCACAAAGAAATAAGGAAAACAGATGATCGGATGTATTGGGCGGATTCTAGAATTTTCTATCGGAATTGTCCACCTAGTTCTGATCCAACTCAATTGATTCCCATTCAAGGCCGAAGAATTTTGAATTATTGGTTCACATAGTTATAACTCTTGCCAACATTTGTTGCATTTTACAGCTGTGATTTGCCCAAAAGTGTGCCTGAAAGATTTTAATGAAGAAATGACTCTAACTGAAATGAAACTACAGAACACATAAATGGGAAAACGAAACTCAATCTTGATCGTTATGGTACGGATCATGAGTTTCTTATGTTGAACATTGGATTTAGGGAGGATTTCTAAGGGACCTTAGGCACATTATTTACTTTACATCCCAGTTCATTTTGTATAAACAAGGACCATCCTTGTATCAAAGATGTAGTATAAAAGTGACCCTCACATAAGCCAAATGGTTTAATGAGACTCACCTAGTAAAGTTGAGTCTAAGCTGCAATTACTGTTAGTAATCAAGCTTGCTTGCTTGCTTCTTTGTGTGTGGACTAGCTTGTTGTTGTTTTAAGTTCCCTCTGGATGAATTTTGTTCCGAAGTGTCCAAAAGATCCCCTCCCTTTGACTAGAGTGGTTTTATAGACTTTAAGAGAGATATGGTTGAAGAACATAAGTCTTTGTCCAACTTTTGTTGATCTCTAGCCGTTCCTTCTTCAATTCAAAAGGCCGATGACGCTTAGATTGAATCATTTGTTATTTGAATTTGAACTATAAATGTTTTGATCACGGTTCTTGTTCGACAGTCAACTTGTCCTATAAACTTTGACCAAATGTTCTCGTGTGGTGAGACAGTTTAATAACTTATTCAGAACTTCCTTGTTTTTCACTTAAGACCCATGGGTTTTTTATACCCATTTCATTCCTCTGAAAGAGCTTTATACTCATATGTGCATGATTTGTTGAACACCATATCTTGATAATTGGTTGTTTCAATGGACCTTCTGGTAATAAAAATAGCATAGGTCCTTCTCAAGGCTCTACCTCTTGGAAATTTTTATTGGAGATTTTTAGTGGCACCAAACACACCCAAACATGTTGCTCTAATAGTATCTCAAACTATTGGCAAGAATATACCACTCCATTAGACATCATTGTGGTATACCTTTTTATCTTTTGAAGTAAAGTTAGCAGATATAGATATTTATGGGCTCACTGAGGAGCAGATATGGAGACTTATGGGCTCATTGAGGTTACGACTCCTAATAACGCAGAATGGCAGACAAGAATAAATATAGCAGACCCCAAAAAAATTGAGAAAAGAATTTGATGATGATGATGAAGTAAGGTGAGCATCTGTTATTGTATAGATGATCAACTATTTATTGACTTTGTGACAAGCAGAATATTCCTATAAAGATAAGTCACGTTGCAAGATACAATAATGACACCAACAATGATCACCATTGCAGTTCTATGTAATGCGAGAACCTGCTTACACGGTAAATGAATATACTAATAGTAACTTGGTTCCCTTACTAAATGGACTTTTAAATTGCAAATTCTCATAATACATGGCCTCTTATTCTATGTTAAATATTTTATCAATGTAGTCATATGAGCTTACCCTACAATAGATTAATGTTTACAAATATAGCCAAGTCTGCTCTAATGATATACAACAATGAGCTTAGAGTCTCATTCCACCCAAAAAAAAAAAATTCTCAATAATTAGTTACATATTACAATTTAATGAACTTTTATCGGATCGTCAAAGCATAAGATGTTTTAGCATAATACATAAAGAAAGAGAGCTAAACCCTAAGTGAGGATCACCCTACTCACCACCAAAACCCTGTGGGATTAAGTTAATCATCCTCAAGGAAAGAACATTGTGAATACTTATTCTTTACTGTTATAACTAGAGAAACTAAGGAGAATTTCAAGCCATCCACAAAGATGCATATGACCTAATTTATGAAATTTTTATATACTTTCTCTGAAATGGAAATGGAGTTATTCCAATCTTGGGTTCAAAGTTCCTAATCGAAGTTGGGTTACTAACCTATCAAATCCTTGAAAATTTCGCTACTAGTGTAATGAATTTTGAAAATAATTGTTGATTCCTAGTTCAAGTTTTGAAACTCGAATTAAAAGATCAGTGGCATGCAGTTCTCCAGTGGTGAAGATAAGTCATTCAAAGACATTAATAGGAAGCATAAAATCACCCAAAGTGGCCATCTTTTCCTCACGAGGACCCAATTCCTTATCTCCAACTATTTTAAAGGTAAATGGTTGCTCACTTTTCTCTCTTTAAGGTGATTGAAAAAATTACCATACTCATGTTACAATAGCAGCAATATCTTGTGCTTTCAACAATTTGATACCAAAAATGGACAAGTTTAGGCACAAATTTTGCAAAGGATTCCCTTTCATCTAAATTTTTTACCATGGTGACATTGCTCATACAAAAATTTTGATCACAAAATCTAGTTTTGGTTTCAAGATCATGATTTTCAAGCCATCCTACTACTATTGCACAAGTGATTAACTTTAAACAAATGGTGAGTATATGCATTTCTATAAATAACAAAGTTGAAGACGCAATTGTATTTTGAATGCAACCTTCAAGCATGCATGGTGAATCATATGAAATCAATGGCATACAAATGTCATAGAATAAGCCCATTTAACTTTGAGACAGTATGAGATCTATTTGTTTTTTTTCATGGAACAGCCAGATATAACTGCTCTTGGGGTCTACATTTTGGCTGCGGCACCAACGTCAGACTCGACAAGCGACAAGTTTGTATTCATGTCAGGAACCTCAATGTCATGCCCCTATGTAGCCGGCCTAGTCGCTTTGCTCAAGTCTATCTATCCCAATTGGTCTCCTGCTGTAATAAAATCCGCTCTTGTCACCACTGGTGCATCTCTCTCTCTCTCTCACTCATGAAAGATCAATTTTGGCATTTGAACCTAAGATGTAGAGCTTCAATTGTCAACAACCCAACCATTGATGCCCATACCAATTGATATCATTTTCTCCATCCGACAAAGGACCATGTTAAGCCATTTATGAAAATCCCTCATAGTTGCAAGTTGGATCCAGTTCAAATTGGTATTGGTTTTGACCCAGTGTTTCAAAACTCGAATCAGGCTCTGACTCATCAAGGTCTGCTTCAGATTTAGGCTCTCGAGCATTCCCTAGTTGAATCAAGCTATATTTTACAATGAAAATAGTAAAAAGAAAGAAACAAAAAGCTAATAACTACTAGACTTGGAGCAATTATGGGGTTCCTCGAACAGTAATCACTTTGCTCCAGATCCCAACCTGACTTAGGGGAATCCAATTTGGCTTTGAAATTTTTTCATCACTAATTTGGACAACTGTTTAACCCCTTAAAAACCCAGACTTTACCTGTTTGGTTGAGTCACTCGTTTAGTTTTGGAAGCAAAAAATGACACACATAGTTGCCTGATTTCACATTTGCAACTACTGGTATTTTTCTTCTTCAATTTTTTTTTTCTCTTGCCAAAAGTAAATGATTTTATAGTATGCAATCTTTTTGTAAAATGCCCTTGTTTATCTAAAAAATTAATGACGAGCTACTGGTTATTTGCTAAAAAAAATGGCCTATCCAGGTAGTAATTTGATGTTTATGATGGCTTCTCGCAAATCCACTAGAAGCCACATGGACCCTCATGCTCTTTAGCATATACCTTAATTAACTTGTGCTAAAGAAAAAAGAATTATAAATTGTAAAATTCAAAAAACTAAGAGATACAAAAATGGATGCCTTGTGGATTTAAAAAAAAAAAAACATAGAATCAGGTATATGCATATGATCATATATCTATCATTTGAATATATATTACAATCAATTGACTGCAAATACGTTCCAATTGAAGCATCAACAATAGAAAAAAATGAAGAGCCAATGCTAGCAGAGGGAAGTCCCCGCAAGGTGGCCGACCCCTTCGACTACGGTGGTGGCCATGTGATCGCTAACCTAGCTGCTGATCCCGGTCTCATTTATGACATGGATATTTCTGACCATATCATGTTCCTCTGTGCCATGGGCTACAACAATTCTGCCATCTCATTCGTCGCCTCAGAAAAAATCTCCTGCCCTAAGGAGCCCCCCTCAATACCAAATCTAAACCTACCCTCTATTGTACTTCCTGAGCTTAAAACTTCAGTGACCATTACAATAAAGGTTACCAATGTGGGTGAGGTCCATTCAGTCTACCAAGCTATGGTTTTGTCTCCTACTGGTGTGAAAGTAGTAGTGGAACTTGCAGTTTTATACTTCAATAATGCAACCAAAGTGCTTCCTTTCAAGGTGACCTTCACAGTGGTACACCAGATGTAGGGGGACTATACCTTTGGGAGTTTGATTTGGAGTGATGGCGAGCACTTTGTTCGTAGCCCGATTGCTGTACGCAGGGTGATGTACGACTCCTATGCAGATATCTATTGAAGTTCAACAAATATTCTTAACTAAGTGCCTTTTAAAATAAGTTGTACCTCAAAAATCTATCCGAAAAAGTTACTCAAATACTGAAAAACTCTCAAATTGATCATCTCGACCTCAAGTTGTATGAACATGAATAAAAAACTTTGAAGTCTTAAAAATACTACATCTTATCTAGACGATCTATTTCAAGATTTTTAAGTGTTTTTATGGATGTGCTCGATCTACTCTAATTTTAGAGCTTTAAATTTTATAATTAGCTACTAAAGTAGATTTTCAAGCAGGTTTCCGGAAATGAAATTGCATCTAACAATAGAATTTAGGATGTGCCTTATTTTGATTGTTTAAGGTTGATATCTTATGTGAACCACACACTTAAATAATCTCACGTGCCGCTATTGAAGCATAAGGCTCAATAATACAACAGTTTAACATATTGACAATGTGTTATTTTCTTTCATACATGGAGAGTGAAAGATCTACTACAAAAAAAAGTTTAAAAAAAAAAAAGTAACAAAAATGAGGCACATAAATATGGTGGATTAGTATGCGAATGCCATATAAATCATGTCTTATTGATAACAATAAACTGAATTTAGCATGTCTATAAACAAAATCAAACCAAAGTCAACACATATTAACACACTGTTAATTCATATGGATTACAGGTACATGTGAATTTATTTTCTACTTAGCCACATTGTAGTTTAGAAGATCAAAAGTTTAAAACAAACGAAAATAGACAAGGAAGCCAATATCTCTTGATTCTCTGTACATGCTTTGAATCATTCCTTCGGGCCACTCTTCACCCGTTGTTGGTGCATTTCTGAGGGGTTCTTGGAGCTGCAACATTCAAAGTTTCGACATTAATGGATGGATCATTTTTAATTGACTAAGAGAGAGCAAGAGAGAGAGTACCTAGTCCCATGGCTTCGGAGCTTTTTCATTAGTCTCAAGCGTTTGCATGATTCCACAAACATTCTGTAGATTAGAGAGCGAGAAAATGATTAGACTCTCCATGCTTTGAATTTTCAGAACTTGTCGATCTAACTTGGAATCTCTTGAGACAGATCGGGATTAGGTAATTAGTTCTTACTGGTTGAACCCCACGATCACCTCTACTTTCTGTTCTTTAGATTATGTTTTCAATTTTTAATAAATACGGACTCATCCATCTCGAAAATTGTCTGAGCCACATGAATCAAATCGGAACCGAACCTCAAAAAAGCTAGGGCGGATTCCCATTTTTTATTTAAAGAAAAGGATCCCAAAACGATTAATTGGGGCATTATGGTTCAATAGCAAAAAAAAAAAAACAATAGCTTTTCTCATACGGACATTATAGAAGTGTTAACTTCAAAAGAATACTATCACAACGGTAATTTAGTAATTTGATTCAAGGGTAAGGGTATTATTGTAAAACGAGGTTTAGGCATTATGGTTCAAAACAAAAAAAAAATCTATAGGTTTTCTCATACGGACATTATAAAATTGTTAATTTCAAAAGGATAATTGGTCCTATCACAACGGTAATTTGGTAATTTGATTCAAGGGTATTATTGTAAAACGAGGTTTACAAACATAGTTTCGTGACCCGTATAGGGATGGCAACCGGGCGAATCGGGTCCAGACTTGAAAAATGATATGGCCCCAACCCGAAACCCAATCGAATCCGATCCAAAAATTAAAATATTTATATATTTAACTATATTTAAATATTCCATCTAATAGGATCGGAAAAATATTTCCAAACCCAAACCGGACTTGCTGGATTCAATTTTTGGACCCATACCCAGACTCGGATCAGGTCTACCCCTCGGGTCCTGGTTTGGTCCGGCTCCATTGCCACCCCAAGACCCATTCGCCCCTCTAGAGAACAACTATGGATCAACAAATAAAAATTTTAAAAATCAAGGAATAGAAATTTGAAAAAATTATTAAAACCTTGATGAAAAATATAGAAGATGTCTACCGACATTATTAACAACATTATTGGGGAGAGAGGCAGGGTGTCGAATTAACAGCGGTAATTTGGCCGTTCAAGAAAAATATCAAGTGCGTTATTGTCATTTTGTCTTTTCAGAAACATATCAACGGCGTTATTGTCATAGATGAAATATGCGTGCAACATATCAAAGGTGGGATGAAATGGGTTCACAAGGTTAATTTCGCCATATTAGAATCATATGAAGGCTATTATCGTAATGGGTGTGGTTTCTGTAAGGTTAGAAACTTTAAACAATCAATTAAGGCGCAGCTCCAAATTTTATAATTTTGGTGTTAAAATATTTTAGAATTATCTCAAACTCTACTTTTATATCTAATTATAAAATTTTAAACTTCAAAAATAGTTAAAATCAAGTAGATCTATATATATTGAAAATAGACGGTCTAGATAATTTGTTGTAAGATGCACTATTTATGAGACTCAAAATCTTTCTTTTTGCCATTTACATACATCTCAATGCCGAAATGATCAATTAGACAGTTTTTCAACATTAAAACAACTTTTTTTGATAGATTTTTAGGTTCATCTTTAATTCTACACCTTAAGGTTGCAACCTAATATAAACTTATTCCCATCGTAAGTGTGTAGTTTCTATAAGGTTGCAACTTTAAACGATCCAATTAAGGCACACCTGCAAATTTTATCGTAACATGTAATTTTGGTGTAAAAAATTCTTATAATTATCTCAAAATCTACTTTCATATTTAATTATAAAATTTTAAACTCCAAAAATAGTTAAAATCAAATAGAACTACAAACATCTATATATCTTGAAAATTGACAGTCTAGATAATTTGTTGCAAGATGCACTATTTGTTGGGCTCACCCAATTGAGCCTTCTCATACGACTATTGCCGATGCGTGCAGCGGAACCCATATTTATGCACAAAATACCAAAATGATGTACGTGTGTATGAGAAAACATGCAATAACGCAAATAAAATAAATAACTTATTGATATGAGATTTTACGTGGTTCATATTTTCAAGCTACGTCCATTGAAGAAAGATTTTAAATCTACTAATAAAAATAATAGTTACAATGTTCTTCCAAGATGTAAACTTTCTTAGGTTGTCTAACAGTTTTTTGAGACTTTATCTCTCAAGGTTTTCCCTTTTCTCTAAGGTTTTCTCTCTGTCTACGTTTATATCGCTCATAGGATTTTCTCTCTTTAAGAGACTATAATAAACCCAAAAAAAACAACTCTCTCTCCTCTCTCTCTCTCTACAAAGATGTGGCTTAAGAAGAGGGTCACTTGCCCTCCCATCAAAACTAAGTTTAAGAGAGCCTTCAAGGGGAGGTTTCCAAAGATAGTGAGGGCGACAGATTGGTGTAAAAGAGAAGACTAGATTCTTAAGATTAACAAAAATATCGACCCTAGAAACTCCTCGCCACTCACTGGTTGAAGAAAACCAATCCCTAAACGTTTTAAGGATGCCATTTTTAACATTTTCAATATTAAGGTAGAACCCATCAAATTCAACCAAATTTGCGAGATGATAGTACTGGGTTGTGATTATATAATACCCCATTTAATCAAATATTATCACAGGTGCCGCTCACTCGTGGCAAGGACGCCAAGCAATTTCTAGAAGAAATAATAGCATGAAGTTGTAGCCCTTCAGTGAGGGGGGAGGGGGGGAAGATGGTGTGCATGTGATGGCCCTTCAGAGATGGGGGGGAAGATGGTGTGCATGTAATGGGCCTCGCAATATCTAGAACAGGTAATTCCCCCATTGGAATGATTAAAGCGTAACCGTGGATAAGAGAAGCATGCAATTCAAAAAGATGAGGAGGTTCATTATTTGGAGTATTCATCTGTGTCTCTCTCTAGTTGATGGAATTGGTGAAAAATGGGCTAATTATAAGAGAGAGAATGCTTTTGAAGTCCACTACGAGGAATCTTTTTTTGACTCGATCATGTGAAATCGAGGGCGGTAGGACCCCCAATCTGGTTGGCTTTTGTGATGGTTTTTTATGGTGCTTGTCAGATCATGTTGTGTGTGAAATCGAGGGCGGTAGGACCCCCAATCTGGTTGGTTTTTGTGGTGGTTTTTTATGGTGCTTGCCAGACGATGTTGTGTAAAATGCTCTGGAGAAAGAGACCACTGAAAATGGTGCTCTTTAGATATAGACCACAAAATATAGTGCTTCCAAGAAAAAGCGCTGGTCCCTTGTTGTATGATCTAAATACCTTTATACGTTTTTGCTGGTTTTTTTTTGTGCTTGTTTATTTTGGGGTGAATTAGTGAGGAGAAGGCCCCTTCCTTAGTGGAAATTTAGCCTAAGACGTAGCCTTACAAATCATAAGCACTAACCAATTAAGCCGAGGCTGTTTTCCCTTAGAATATATTCTCATTACTCACGTTTTAGAATGTAGAGCTTTGAACTTCCTATGCATGAGGAAAGATTTGTGGAAATCACTTGTTTCCTGTTTTTTGGGGTGAATGTTCCGTATAACTGTGACTGGCACTGGGCTGGTTACCCCACCAAACACAAAAAAAATATATTATTGATTTTTTATTAGTGATCTTTTATAACCCTATTACCATATTTGTGGCCTATAAATAGTTGCATCAACCTCTCTTGTACAATAAGCAAATGAACACGCACACGCACACCAAGATGGGATTCTTTCAACTTCTATTGCTCTCTCTTCTTGTACCACAGATTCCTAAGCTGTGTGTGGGAGAAGCAAGCAATGTGAGCATATCCTTACAATGACTCTTGGTTTAATAACTTTTTCCTTTCCATGTTCTCTTATTCCCATTCATGACTAGCGATTTCATATTTATTTATTTATGGACTATAATTTCATTTGCCGATGAAGGATTATACATGAGGATCATAGTCATTTCTATTTTTCAGTTTAGGTAGTTTGGCTGGGTTTGAAGAGCCCACAACCTCATGCTTGCAATTTGCATGCCTTCATCTCAAACCCCCAAAGTTGCAGACTTGAAACTTTTGATTTCGCAGAAATAATGCTCTTATCTTTGAGAGAAATGTGGTTTTTTGAAAAAAATAAAAATTATGTCCAATTCTGATCGATCAGGATCATATGAAGTATGAAGCTTTTTCTTTGGAGAACCGCAAGATACACAATGGGCAGTCCACTTTCCATTCATAACCAGAGATATGAATAAACCACTATTCAGCTTAGACAGCACAAAGAAATGGCTTGGTTCAAGAACCCCTTTACCTTCTTTCCATAATGGTGAGCATTAAGTTTAGCTAAACATATCTAAGTAATTATAGAGGGTGTTTCAGGTGCGCATTGTCTATTTGGGAGCGAAGCACCATGAAGATCCCGACGTTGTCCGGGACTTGCACCATGACATACTCACGAAACTGCACGGGAGGTGTGACATCAGTTTGCTGACTTTTCCTTTGCCCAGATTTTTTTTTCTCTTCTTTTTCCGTTTTGTGGTTCAGCTGCCGGGATTGAATTTAGAATGAACCCAGAATTTAACATAGAAGCAGCTATGGTTTAATATTTTTGTAGTGCTGAAGCAGCTCGGGAGTCAATGGTGTATAGCTACAGATATGGCTTTTCAGGCTTTGCTGCAAAGCTAACAGAAAATCAAGCAAAGATCCTTTCAGGTAAATAAGTGATGAGATAATTTTATTAGAGGAAAATAAAACTTATCACAATAAAAATTTTAAGAATTAAGGATATCAAAGCCCATTTCAGCAATTCGAATGGCTCATAATAGCTGTGGTGCCATCACATAGGCAAGGTTATCGGATCGCTTACCATGAGACCGTGTCATTTATTACAAGGAGGTCATAATTATTCTTAATCATTACATGTCAAAATCTTGGCGTGTCATAAAATTTAAGAATTATTCTTTGGAACTTCATGTCGAGTCAATGTCATTCTTGTGACCACCTGACTTGAAATTTGACAGGCAATAGTAGTTGTGATCTCCCAGTATAAAAAAAATAAATAGTCTATTTTGTAGACTTTTCCATCCCGAATAACATCTAGAGCACATACAAGCAAAGATCCTTTTTTTTTTCACTTTCCTAAACGGACATTCGGATTTTTTTAGTTGAACACTTTGATGTGACCATTTAAAATTAGAGTTTCTTTGTTCCACTTTAGATTCAATATTAGGACGTCTTTTTTTTTAAGGTGAATGTCTTTGAAGTTGGTTGATGGAATGTAGAGGTTATAGTTCCAAAATTTGTGGTCTTAAAAATACTCGAGGCAAGAAGTTTACCCAAGGGAGTAAATGGAGGAAATGCTCCCCAGGGAGCATAAGTTATTTTGACTTAAAAACTTTTTTTCTTTGGTTTTTTAAATAATGACATGGTACATGCATTGTAAATGTGAGTGATGCAGGCTTTGAGGGTGTGGTACGTGTGCTACCAAACCGCATGTACAAGCTACATACAACTAGAAGCTGGGACTTCCTTGGCCTCAACCCTAAGTTACCCTCAACCCTTCTACGCAAGGCCAACTCCGGTGACGGGGTTATTGTAGGCGTCATTGACTCAGGCCTGTGTTTCTTCTTCTTCTTTTTTACTCCGAAGTCGATAAGTTGGAATTTAAATCAATGATTCAAAAGTTTTTAATCCATCACAAAATTGGCTGAGTTACAAGATGCGACATTTTCAGGATTTCAAATACTTGTTCTTATATCCATATGTTCTGAACAATTGGAGGATTTTCCTGCGTCACAATAACCCTTTCCTATGTACTTACATGGTTTAAGATTGACGCATACAAATCTTTTCTATTTTTCAATTCCAAAAGTATAACAAATTTTTGTATAAATTTTTCTCATAAGAATAACTAAAAAATAAATTCATTGCCCTACAAAGAAGATAAGGTTTAATGGTGCGTAGTACTCATTAAAAAGCCTAGGTTAATATCTATTTTCAAGCTCAAGCATAAGATTTGGCTGATGAACTTTTCACTTTAAAAACGTGGTATTTTCTGCCCATCCCAAACTTTCCTGATTTTTTTTTATTCCCAAACTACCCCAGTTCCACACTCCCTTGATTAATTTTAATTTTCACATATTTTTTCATTCATACTATCTCGTTTTAATAATATGTCACCCTAAAATTAGAGAAGAAAAGTCTAAGCTCAATAAAAAATATTATCTTTTACATCTTAATTAAAAAATGGATCAAGACTTTTACACGCTGATGCATCGTATGGTTACTAAGAAAGAGCCTAATCCCTCGAATCCTAGGGTAAAACTTGAGATATCCATCAAGAACTATAAAGAGTCACAACTTTGGGGGAAATTTACTGAAAAATTCAGTATAATTTTGACATTCAGAAAAAGTTATGTATATTTTATCTTTTAAGCCGAAGTGCTTCTTTAGTTGTTTATTTTCAAATTACCCCCAGTTTGGACATCCAATATCTGAATTGGGCGTCAAGTGAAAGTGAAAGTGAAAGACCGCTTCGGATATTGCATGTTTAGTCCAGATTTTTCGCATCAGCATGGAAATCAGTCGTTTTTAATATCTGAACATTCTTTTTGCTAAAAAAAAAAAAAAAAAAAGAAAAAAAAGAAAGAAAATGACAAGTAAGACATAAGTTTGGACATCCAACATCTGAACTGAAGATTGCAACCTTATATAAACTTTTTTTTTTACTAAATATTCAAGTGACTGAATTCCCACATCTATTCATTTCTTTTTTTTTGTTAATGTGGATTGGATCGGACATTGTTGTCCAATCTCATCTCACTGACAAAAAAAATAAAAAGGCGTGGGGAAGTGGGTTCAAATGTCCAACATCTGTATGACTCTTTCAATAAACAAAAAGAATAAAATGGAGAAAAAGACCACAGTTTGGATATCCAATGTCTAAGCTAGGAATAATTTGGGAATAAAGAGAAGAATGAAAAAAATTAAGACTTGATTGTATAATAGAAAATATACAAAAGTGCTAAAAAAATTTAATATAAAAATATAGTGGGATTATTTTGTGAGTTTCCTAAAATTTTGTAAGATTTAAAAATATATTTCCAAAAATTATGTTTACATTTCATTTGGAGGAGAGATAAAGAAGAACAAAACCTACCGACTTTTTGGCCAATTATATTAGGAAATAGGAGTGAGTCTAATATTATTTGCTATAAATATAACATCGATAATATATTTTGGAAAAGTATTTACATATTTAAACATTTTGCACGATAAACTTTTGCAAACTTTTTTTTCTCCATATTTGTTAACACGTTTAAAAAGTATTATATTATGAATTACATATGTTTGGTAACTTGTTTGGTATTTAAGTGCTATTTGAATATTATTTGCTAAAAATATAATATAACATAAAAAATGTTATATAATATATATTGTATTGTAAATATTTATTATATAACTAAAATATATTATATATTATATAATAAAATATATATATTACATAAAGGAAAAAGTTTATATAGAGCCAAGGCTCTAAACAATTGAATTAGAGCCCACCTCAATTATTTCACTAGAAGAGGTTGTCTTGACAGCCAAATATCCACAAATTGATCATCTTGATATTAAGATGCGTGGACATGAGAAAAAAAATGGATTTCAAATTTTGGTAGATCTTATAATGCATTTTTGGATCATCAATTTTAAAGATTTTCAAGTTTCCATAGATCTACTCAATCTACACTATTTTTTAAGCTTTAAATTTTATATTTAAAGATAAAAATATCTTTTGGGATTATCACAAAGATTTCCAGTATTGAAACCACATTTCTCGACACTATTTGAAGGTGCGCTATACTTTGATTGTTTAGAGCCTCATCTCTATACAAACCACACACTTACAT
>NW_006495805.1:146602-162215 GCF_000471905.2 Amborella trichopoda | reverse complement strand
ACATATAATATAATATATGATATTTGTAAATTGTATATAATATAATAAATATATATTTTATGGAATATATAATATAATAGAAATATATTTATAATAAGATTATATTACATAATATTATACATTTTTATTTTTGTACATTGTATATAAGATAATAAATATATATTATATCGAATATACAATATAATGGAAACATATTTAATATTACATAATATTATACATTTTTATTATATTATATAATAATATAAAATAATATTATTGTAGTAACATATGTATTCTATTATGTATAATATTGTGATAATATATTATACATTATACTAATGTATATAATCTAATATTATATAGTATTAAATAATATAATATTTATAAAATATATTATTTATATATTATAGCAAGAGGATTTCATGCAGGTGCGAGGAAGAGTCATTTCGTTTCTCTTTTAGGCACACCCCAATAATTTGTCCAATACAACTTACCGCAAAAATTATAAGTCGAATTCCACATATTTATATGGAATTAATATTTCTAGCTACTTGGCTTGAAAGGAGGAATAGCAAATTCCAGTAGAAATGTGAATTTTTATATTAAATTGCATTCAAACATGATTTTTTGGCACATTTTCTTGAAGTGTGAGTCCCGTAAATCTTAATTCAGGAAACAAAACAGGCCCTCAAGTCTAGTGCTAATTTAAATAGACGTCCTAGATTTTATTTTGACGGTGATCATTCATTTGGAGCTCCGAGCTTCTTTTTTTTCCTTTTTTTTTATTTCGTGTAACTTGGATCGAAGAAAATTGCTTCAAAGCCATACGATCCACTGTCAAATCAAATGGATGTCCTATATCTCAGTTTGGTGGTAGCATGAGATTTGGAGCATGTTGAGAGTTCGAGTCAATTTTTTATGGAAAATGGTTTCACAGGGCTGTAGCCCTACTAAAATAAGTAAAGATTCACACATCATAACACATCGAAAATTGCAATTCAGTAATTATAAAAAACTTCACATCAATGATCCTAGTTTGAATATTATAATTGTGAAAATAATAAGATTTCAAGATCTAAAAATAGTGTATACTGTAATAAATTATTTAGACCATTTATTTTGTAATAAAAAAAAGTGTTCATATGTCCATAAGATTTCTTGAGTTTGAGCTCCATTGTCAGTGTTGAAAATTGATTTTAGAACCATCATGGAGATTTCGATTGAAAATTGATTTTAGAACCATCATGGAGATTTCGATTGCCAAAAGTGCGTTCCGGATGAAGATTTGAGGTGAAACTTTATTTGGTTTTTATAAAACCTTAGCCTTATAAAAACCTCATTCATTTTTGTTAAAGATGTTATTTTTAGAGAAGAGGAGACTGCAATGAACCTTTTTGAAGCACCTCAAGAGTGTTTCCTGAGGTTGAGGTTGAAAATTGTGGATAAATAATATTTGGTATTCACAAAAAGGTTTTCACTTTCCATAATCGTATCACATCATCAAGACCCTTCATTTTCAAGTGTTCATCGATCCTAGAGATCTGTACTATTTTTTAATTCTATAATTAGGAATTTTAAATTAATTTTAGAGCCATCATAAGTATTATTTTGTAGAAAAGGTTTTGAGGTAAGGCTTTACATTTTCTCATAAGGTCTAGGCCATATAGAAATTGCATCCCCTAACTGAAGCACTCACTGTTGTGTAGTTGTGTTCCAGGAGTCTGGCCTGAGTCAGAGAGCTTCAATGACAAGGGCATGGGTCCAATCCCACGCCGATGGAAGGGAATCTGCCAACCAGGCAAGCAATTCAATTCATCAAATTGTAATCGCAAGCTCATTGGTGCCCGTTGGTTCGTTAAAGGGCTAGAAGCCCAGCTAGGAGCACCCCTGTCCAATGTTCCTGGCGAGATATTGTCTGCTCGTGATTCTGTAGACCACGGCACGCACACTGCCTCCACTGCAGTGGGCTCTCCAGTAACATCGGCTACGTTTCGTGGGCTGGCGGTTGGGACGGCCCGGGGTGGTGCACCGCTTGCTCGGCTTGCTGTGTACAAGACTGCCTGGTTGGGTGGGTCTGTTAGTGCTGCTGACATGCTGAAGGCCTTTGACTATGCAATCCATGATGGGGTTGATGTCCTATCTCTTTCCCTCGGTGTCAGCCTACCACTTTACTCTTATGTGGATGAAGGTCCCGATGGCATAATGATTGGTGCATTCCATGCCATGGCTCGGGGAATCACGGTTGTATGTTCAGGGGGAAATAGTGGCCCTGAACCTCAAACAGTAGAGGACGCTGCACCTTGGATCTTAACAGTCGCTGCTAGCACCATTGATCGTACATTCCCCACTGCCATCACTTTGGGGAACAATCATACATTCTTGGTATTCAAATTTTTGGAGAATCTGAATTTACTCTTCGAATATAAATTTTTTTAAAGGAGCATTTTGATCGTTTTTAATGCAGGGTCAGGCCATGAATACTGAGAAAAAATCGGAAGCATTTGTTGGGTTGGTCGACTCGAAGAGCCTTTCTACAAATGATAGCGTTGAAGATGAGGCCAGGTAAAGATGTTGCTTAAAACCTCATAAGAAAAGGGCAGATTAAGTGCTGAAAACCTTGTGAAGGCATGCCAATTCATTTCTACCTATTACTTCATTATTTGAAGTTTCAAAAATAGGGTAAATCTGTAAACCCCTGAAACGAAGTCTAAATAAATCTTCACAAGATTGATCATTTTCAAGCCCAAATTATTATTATTATTATTTTATATTTTTATTTTCAGATCCATAATAATCAAGATGGAGATGTTCTATTTGAAAGTTTTTTTATATTGAAACTATGTTTTCTTAAGAAATTTAAGGTCCAGCAATAAAAATCCATGGTTCAATTCAGTGCTTTTACTATTCTTCCTTGAAAGAGGAAGGCACCCTTTCAAATTGGGTGGAATGATGTCAAATTAGAGCCAACAAAGGCCCCCATCTATCTCACATAGGGCCAAATTGTCACAAAAATATTCAAACACATGACATGACTCTAGGGGCCAGGGCAATGGGTTTTAAAAATCAATAGCTCAATTACTTAGAGTTGGACTCTTGGTTTTAATTACCTAGACACTAAATGCTGATTTTACCATTCAAAACATGGGCTAATTGCGACCTCAATCTAACTGTCCATGTTAAGATGTGTTGAGCCCAACTTACTAAAACATAGGAATGGTCCATTTGTCCTGCTCATTCGAAATGGACAAATGGACAAATGGACCATTCGAAAAAAAAATGACTTTCGAAGCCAACTGCTTTGTTTATTTAATATTTTTAAGGCATTGTAAGAATGTATTGGATACATTTATTGTTTTTTAGTATTTTGAGTACAAGTTTACCCTTTGGAATCATTGTGATTTAACAAAAATTGTCCCTTCTAGAAACCATTTTTGCATTATTTTTCTTTTCTTTTTTTTTCTTCGTGTTTTTTTTTTTTGGAAATGGTTTGGAGTTTTGAAAGATGATCAATAATGTGTGAAGATATTTTTTTTGTAGGATCTAGTTGGAGTGATATTTTTGTAAAGAAATTGATTTCTACGAGACCATTAATTTTTGGTACAAAAAGGTCACTACTTTTTTTAGCTATTAAATGTGAAATTTACCATATTGAAATATATCACAGCTTTCAAAAAACTTGTTTCGGACTTTGTGCTTAATTAGTAATACATCACCACTTATCTGATGTCACATGCAAAGGTTGACAATAATTGTGACATTCTTTAATCAAAAGTAAATGTTCTCATCTTATATATTTCCTTAATGCAAATTTATGATTCTAAACTCCAATGGCCTCAATGGATCAATGTGTATCAGTTTCAAGAAAATTAGGTATTTATAATAGGGAAAGGTTTTTATATTTCCCACAACATAGAAGATCTATGCTTTCCCTACCATGTAGCCGTCCAATTTTGATTAAGAGAACCACTCACTTTTTTATCTTAGATCTGATGTCTTAAAGTATTTTATTTTTAGTTTTTTTCATACAAATTGTATGAATATGAAATTTGGTATGTTCCATCTTCTTATTGGGGCGCACCTATAAAAAAAAATAAAGAATAAATGTTTTATAAAATAAAATTACCAAAACACCCCTTGATGTTTTCAAGGGTATTTTGTTCATTTTATTTTATTGAAAATATTGTTTTTATATTTTTCGCTAGTACGAGTTTAATAGAAAATTGGACGTCCAAAATTTAGTGTCAAAATAGTTTATAAAAAAAACATTAAAAATAAAATAGTGTAGAGATGTGACATTGTGATTGGGTCAATCTTAGCCCTCCATTCAAAATGGATGGTTGGATAAGGGAAAGTATATAAGTTTTATGCTGTAGAGGAAGCATAGAAAGCTTGCCCTTTATAATATTCACACAAAGTAATTGCTCTTTCTTTCTTCCTTCCTTTTTCTTTTCTTTCTTTTCTTTTCTTTTCCTTTTTTTTTGTTTTTTGTTTTTTTTTTTTTCTTTTTTTTGGTTTTAAACTTTAGAAGGAAGTAGAGCACTTCTAATGCTAAGAATATGCAGAAAATGCTTGAGTGGATATCTAAGGCGTGGGTCGGCTACAGGGAAGGTTGTTCTCTGTTTCACATCTATGAATGATCAAGCGGCCCAAGCAGTTGCTTCAGCAGGGGGAATAGGTGTCATCTTTGTGCAATCATCAGATACGATCTTATCTCCATGCAAACCCATCCCATGCACTGAAGTAGATTACCAAGTTGGCACACAAATACTTTTTTACATTCAAACTTCTAGGTAATTTCACTCCTTAGAAAGAATGTTTTATTATAGAATCATTTACATTTTGATTTCTTTTCTTTTCTTTTTTAATTACGATATGCTTAGTCGTTCCGAAATGTGAATAAAAAACTTATTATGTCTTCATTATTTGCTTCTTTGCGTCTCTACTCTCTCTATATAGGTTGTCTATTTCTTATCATCATAAAGATTTTTAATGTGACTTAATTACACCTCCTCCTTTCTTTAAATGACGTCATGTGTCTGAAAGGCAAATTTTAGATTGACGTTAGCATATACCTATCTTTATCTATATTAAATAGTCCGCTATCCACCAGGTATGTCATTTCCTTTATGTACTCTTCATGTTAAAGAATGCCGTATTTTTATTTTTATTTTTTTTTCATTTTTGGTAGGCAATTCTTAGGGCATGTTTAGATGATAATTAATTTTCTCTGAAATATATAACTGCATCTAGAATTAATACATATAGATGACATTGTTATTTTTTTTAGTTGTTTGGTATGTATCTTGTATTATGGGTAATATTATTTCAATATTTAACTTTTTAGTGATTTATTATAAGTTTATCTCAAATAACTTTATGATGGCAACTTATAACTTATTATCAAGATTAACTTCATTGAAACAATGAATTATCAGTGATTAGGATTACATCCTAACTGGCCCTTACAATTATCATGTATTGATTAACTTAGCTAGCCAATTCACCTCTAATAATTTCAACCACCGCAGCCCAGGAAGCTTTTTTCTAATGTTTTTAGGGTATCTTATCTTTACTATCATATTTTACAAGGTATCTTACCCTCTATCTTAGAATTTTGTCCTTCTTGAAGATCATTATCTCGTTAAAAACAAAAATGCAATACCTATATGCTTCATGCTTTATGAACCATCAATTCTCAAGGATTATACTTGAGATATAGAGTTCATTTGTTTTTAGGCAAGCCAATAATTGACTTCAACAAAGATTTTGTTCATCTCAACAGTCTATTCATATAACAGACATTCAAAGAAAAATATAATGTATTGATTATATTGTTCATGTAGTCATGATAATCCTAATTGAAAATCATTTCATAACATTTTTTTTCTCTTTTATTATATTGTTCACGGCTAGAGAAGTCAATGTTTAAGAAATTTAGAATTGGGCCCCAACTCGGCGAGGGTCCGATTGTGATTCTACTAGTAGTTGGACTAGGTTATAATATATAAGCAAAGAAAATGGAAAAGTTTCATTTGGATCATTTTCTATTGATCGATTTTTGGGATTTTCTATCGAAATTGTCCACCTAGTTTCGATCCAACTCAGTCGATTCCAAGTCAAGGCCTAAGGTTTTTGGATCATTGGTTCACGTAGCTGTAACTGTTGCCGACATTGTTGTATTCTACGGATGTGATTCACCTAAAAGTGTGCTTGAAGGATTTTAATGAAAAAATCACCTTAAATGAAACAAAACTAGAGAACACAACAATGAGAAAATGGGACTCATTCTTGATCATTAAGGATCTTGAGTTTCTTTTATTGGATATTGGATTCAGAGAGGAGTTCTAAGGGACTTTAGCCACATTGTTTGTTTACATATAAGTTCATTTTGTACAAACAAGGAACATCCTTGTATTAATGAATTTAGTGAAAAAACAAAAAAATTACTCTTACATAAGCCAAATCGTTCTCCTGTGATGAGACAGTTTAATAATGTATTCATAACTTCCTTGTTTTGCATTTAAAGCCCATGGGTTAACCCATTTCATGCCTTTGATAGAGGTTTATACTCATTTGGGCATGATTTGATGAAAACCATGTCTTGGGGTTTACACAATAGGTTGTTTCTATGGACCATCTTGTAATCAAAATAGTATAGGTACTTCTCAATGCTCTACCACTTGGAAATGCTCATGGGAGATTTTTAGTGCCGCATAAGACACTTAAACATGTTGCTCTTATAGTGGCTCACTCTATTAGCAAGGATTCACAACTCCATTAGACATCATTATAGTATACTTTTTTAACCTTTTGAAGTAAGGTGAGCAGATATGGAAATTTATGGCCTCACTGAGAGTATGACTCTTAATAGAGTAAAATAACGGACAAAGATTTATGTTGCCAACCCCAAATGAATTGGGAAAGTACTTCTATGATGATAATGACAAAAATAAACATACCTATAAAGATAGTCTTGTTGCAAGATAACAATTATGACACCAACAACATTCTCCATTGCAGTTGTACGTGGTACGACAACCTGTTTAAATGGTAAATGATTATACCAATCATGGCATAATTGTCCCCAGATGTCTCATGGACATAAGATTTTGTTCCAATAGTGATGACTTTACCACTCATTGTATGACTTTACCAGTCATTGTAGGGCACAAATAACTTGGTTCCTTTAATAAGAAAAGGGCTTTGAATTGCACATTCTCATAAGAAATGGGCTCTCAATCTATGTTAAACATTTCATCAATGTAATCATATGGCCTTACATTAGATTACAATTTATCAATGTAGCCATGTCTTGCCTAATGATATACAACAATGTGCTAAGAGTCACATTGCTAACCCATTTTTCTTTTTCTTTTTTTCTTTTTTTTTTTCTTTTTTTCTCCTTTTTTTTTTATATACCAATAATGAGTTACATATTACAATTTAACGAACTGTTATATGATTCTCAAAATATAAGATGTTTTAGCATAATACATAAAGAGCATTCAACTTAGTAGATGATTACCTTACTCATACTAGAACTGTGGAATTAAGTTAATCCTCCGCAAAAAAAGGGCATTGTGAATACTTAACTCTTTATTGCTAGAGTTAGAGAAACTAAGGAGATTTTAAAGCCATCCTCGGACAAGTACATGCATATGTCATTTATGAATTTTTTTATACCTTCTCTGAAATGAAAATGGAATTACAAACTTGAGTACAAAGTTCCTAATCGGAGTTTTGGTTACCAACCAATCAAATTCTTGAAAATTATGCTACTTGTGTAATTGCATTTGAAAGCAATTATTAATTCCTAGTTCAAGTTCTGAAACTCAAACTAAGATATCAGTGGCATGCAGTTCTCCTGTGGTGAAGATAAGTCATTCAAAGACGTTAGTGGGGAGCATAAAATCACCCAAAGTGGCCACCTTTTCCTCGCGAGGACCCAATTCCTTATCTCCAGCCATTTTAAAGGTACATGGTTGCTCAATTTTTTCTTTTTAGGGTGATTGAACAAATTACCAAATTCATGTCACAATATCAGCAATTAATCTTGTGCTTTCGACAAATTTGATAGAAGAACTGGATGAGTTTAGGCACAAATTTGGCAAAGGATTGCCTTTCAGCTAAAATTTTGTCCATGGCAAAACTGCTCATACAAAAACTATGATCACAAAATCCAGTCTTGGTTTCAAGATCATGGACTCCAAGCCATGCTACTACTCCTGTACAAGTAATTAACTTTAAATAGATGGTGGTTAATTGCATTTCTATAAGAAACACTTATAATGTGTACATAAAATATAAATCTAATAGGCTATGCAACCAAGATTTTGGCAAAGTATCGCGCCATTTTGTGTAAGGGATGAATTTTGTACATGTATTGTGATGTACCTTTGAATTCTAATCAATGACAACAAACTGTTAAGTGTTCAAAAAAAATAAAGGGAATGACTATGAAACCACTTAACAAGTTGTCATTCCAATCCTAGTTAAATTTGTAAACAATGATGAAGATGCAATTGTATTTTGAATGAAACCGGAAAGTATGCATAGTGAATCATATGAAATCAATGGCATACAATATCATAGAATGAGCTCCTTTAACTTTGACATAGTATGATATCTATTTGTTTTGCTTCATGGAGTAGCCAGATATAGCTGCCCCTGGTGTCAACATTTTGGCTGCGGTGCCATCGCCTGACTCAACAAGCGACAAGTTTATGTTCATGTCGGGAACCTCTATGGCATGCCCCCATGTAGCCGGCATAGTCGCTTTGCTCATGTCTATCCATCCCGATTGGTCTCCTGCTGCAATAAAATCTGCTCTTGTCACCACTGGTGAGTCTCTCTCTCTCTCTCGTGGAATGCTAATTATGGGATTTGAACCCGGGATGTAGTGCTACAATTGTCAACAACCCAACCATTGATTCCCATGCCAATTGCCATCTTTTTCTCCCTTCGACAAATAACATGCTAGGCCATTTTCATAGTTGCAAGTTGGAACAAGTTCAAATTATACTGGTTTGGACCAGTGTTTCAAAAAGTAGAAGTAGGCTCTAAGTCATCAGAGTTTGGTTTAGATTTTCTGACGATGGATCGAGTATTCCCTAATTGAATCAAGCTCTATTTCACGATGAAATTAGAAAAAAAGAATAAAAAAAAAAAAAAAAAAAGACTAAAAATAACGAGACTCGAAGAAATTATAAGGTTCCTGAAACAGGAATTACTTGGCTCTCAACCTTAAGCTGACTCAAGGGAATCCAAGTTGGCTACGAAATTTTTACATCACTAATTTGGACAAACTGATTAGCTCCTTAAATACCCAAAGTTTACATGTTTGGTCAAGCTACTAGTTTAGATTTAGTGGGGTAAAATGACGCACACCTCGTCACCTGATTTTACATTTGTGACTACAAGTTTTTTTTTTTTCCTTACCAAAAGTTAATGATTTTATAGTATACAATCTCTTTGTAAAATGCCCTTGCTTTATCTAAAAATAGATAACATGCTAATGGTTATTTATAAAAAACAAATTGACGTATCCAGGAAATAGTTGAATGTTTATGTTGGCTTCTTGCAAAAAACGTAGTATCAGATATATGCATATATGATCATGTTTCCCTCATTTGACTGCAAATTTAATCGAATTGAAGCATCAACAATGGACAAAAATGAAGAGCCAATGCTAGCAGAAGGATATCCCCGCAAGGTGGCCGATCCCTTCGACTATGGTGGTGGCCATGTAAACCCTAACCAAGCTGCAGATCCCGGTCTCATTTACGACATGGATATTTCTGACTATATCCTCTTCTTCTGTGCCATGGGCTACAACAATTCTGCCATCTCACTCGTCACCTCGAAAACAATCTCTTGCCCTAAGGACCCCCCATCAATACCAAATATGAACCTACCCTCTATTGTAATTCCTGAACTTAAAACTTCAGTGACCATTGCAAGAAAGGTTACCAATGTGGGTAAGGTCCACTCAGTCTACAAAGCTATGGTTGAGTCTCCTACTGGTGTGAAAGTGGTAGTGGAACCTAAAGTGTTATACTTCAATGAAGCAACCATAGTGCTTCCTTTCAAGGTGACCTTCACAGTGGTACACCAGATGCAAGGGGACTATACCTTCGGGAGCTTGATTTGGAGTGATGGTGAGCACTTTGTTCGTAGCCCGATTGCTGTACGCAGGGTGATTTATGACTCCTATGCAGATATATATTGAACCTGCATTCTAAACTATGTGTTACCTTAAATAAGATGTACCTCAAAGATCTATTGAAAAAAGTTGTATGAATATATGAATAAAAAGGCTTTTGGTCTTTAAAATATTGTGTTTCGTAACACATTATTTGGACTCTTTCTTTTCAAGATTTTTAAGTGTTCATAGGTCTACCATCTACTCTATTTTTGGAGCTTCGAATTTTGTAATTGGCTTTAGGAGTAGATTTTCAAGCCATTATAAGGGTTTTCGGAAATGAAATTGCATTTAACAATAGAATTTGAGAATGCTTATTTTGATTGTTTAAGGTGGATACCGCATGTAATCCACACACTTAACTAACCCCCTCTGTTGGAGGACCATCCTTATGGGGAAGCATAAGACTAAGTAATACTGCAGTTTAACATATTGACAATGTCTGTTAGTTTTTTTCGTATATGGGGAGAGAAAAATCTATTAGAAATAATAAAAATAATAATAATAATAATAATAATAATAATAATAATAATAATAAAATAAATAAATAAATAAAGAGAAATAAAAAGAAGGAAAATAATAAAAGCACACAACCATGGTGGATTAATAAATGAAAGCCATATAAACCTTGTCTTATTGATCACAAGAAATTGAATTAAGTGGATAAGAGAGAGAGAATACCTAGTCCAATGGCTTCGGAGCTTTTCATTAGTCTCAAGAGTTTGCATTATTCCAGAAACATTACGTACATTAGAGACAATGAGAGAATGATTAGAAGCTCCATGGTCCGAATTTTGAGAACTTGTCGATCTGACTCAAAATCGTTTGAGTCGGATCGGGATTATGCACACTTTGATTTTCTGATCTTTAGCTTATATTTTTAATTTTAATAAATATAGACTGATCCCTCTCGAAAATCACCTGAGCCACATGAGTCAAATTGTAACTGAATCTTTATAAAGCTCAGGTCGATTCCCATTATCTATTCAAATAAAAGAGACCTCAAAACGAATATTTGGGATATTATGGTCCAATAGCAAAAGAAAACTGCAAGTTTTTTTAAACAGACATTACGATTCAATAGTATTGGTTAGAATGGAAATCGAGACCGCTAGCTAAATCACAGGTAGTGCTACACCTTGACCTTATAAAGGTGCCATTTTCAAAAGGGTAAACAACAATTTCGTCATTGATGGGGTATTTTGGTTAAGGAAATTATATTAAAACAAGGCATAAAAACGCAGTTTGGGACTCGGTTGCCTCTCTAGAGAACAAATCCGAATCAGATAGAAAGATTAAAAATATTAAAGAATAAAAAATTGAAAATAAATTAAAAACTGGTGGGTTCTCAATACTTGGGGAATCCAAATCGGCCCAACTAATTCCCAATCCGAGTCACCGGCTTCTAAATTATAATGAAAAAAAATAGAAGATTTCTAAATACTGGAGAGAGGGCATCAAATTCACAATGGTAAGTTGGTATTTTAAGAAAAATCTCAAGGGCGTTATCGTCATATGTCAAATACGCGTGAAAGGTGCACACGAAATGGGTTCGTAAGGTTAATTTCGCGATATCGAAAAAATATTTACAATTACAATGAACTACAAGCATAATTTGGTCATTTCAGATAAATACCGTATTTGTCAAATTTTTATATTGTTTCTCTTCATTAAATCCTTGTTTTTTTTCTCTTAAATAAGATGATTTTCAATCTTAGGCATTCTCATCATTTTTGAAAAATAATGGAGATAATTTAGTAGGAAATTTATAGGGAAATTTTGTTTTTTAAATTTCAGAATAAGCCAATATTTTACATTTTACATTTCAATCCCACGTTTTGAGAGCATAAAATACTTTTTACTTTTTAGTTTTATCACACACCTATAAAAATATTATAGACACAGTTTAACATAATAAATTAAAAAATACCTCTAAGATATTGAGGAATATTTTGGTAATCACACACCTTTGTATTTTTCTTTGTTTGCATTTTGGACAAGCTTTCTATATTCCCCTTACTATACAAAATATATATACTTGTCCCTATCCTACCATCCACCTTAAATAGATGGTTGAGATGGCTCCTATCACAATGTCACGCTTCTTCACTATTTTATTTTTAAATTTTTTTCTTCAAAAAATTTTGACATGAAATTTTGGGCATCCACTCTTCTCTTAAAATGGCACATATAAAAACAATATTCCAAGTAAAATAAAATATCCAAAATACCCCTGAAAGCTTTTGGGGTATTTTGGTCATTCTATGTTATCAAATATTTTTTAAAATTTTTTGTAGGTGAGCCATATTGAGATGATGTCACATACCAGAGTTTATATTCTTATAATTTGTAATAAAATAAATAAAAATAAAAAAAATAAAAAACTCTAAAATATTAGATCTAGATCAAACGATAAGTGGCTCACTTGATCTAAATTGGACAACAGGATGGGAGAAGTATATTCTTCTAGGGCAAGCATCGAAACTCTTCTCTTCTATGTCATCCTAAAATTGTAGAAAGGAGAACTTACTTCCAAAGGGACATGTTTTGTGCCGTATATATACGTCCACTAATTGTTGTCACTTGAATATTGGTTTTAATCTGAAAACTTGAAATATATAAAGGAAAAAATTTAATCTGAAAACTTCAAATATAGGCAGTCTATTTTCAATATTTTCTCATGTTTATAGATCTACTTGATTTTAACCATTTTTGGAGTTTAAAATTTTATAATTCAAGATGAAAATAGACTTTTAGATAATCTTAAATATCTTTTACACCAAAATTACATGTTATGATAATGTTTGGAGGTACGCATTAATTAGATTGTTTAAGGTGGCAACCTTATACAAACCACACCCATATATAAATAAGCAGAAAAACGAGCAACTACAAAAAATATCATGTTGAAACTTTGTCCAAAAATAAAAATATAAAAAAGGAAAAAGTTTATATAAGGTTGCAACCTTAAAATGTAGAATTGCAGATGCACCTCAAAAATGCATCTGAAAAGATTGTTTTAATGTTGAAAAAGCCTCTAACTGATCATCTCGACATCGATATATATATATATATATATATATATACCAAAAATAGTGCATTACAATATCTATACCATCAATTTTTAAGATTTTCATATGTTTATAGATCTACTTGATTTTAACCATTTTTGGAGTTTAAAATTTTATAGTTAGATATGAAAATATACTTTGAGATAATCTTAAGATATTTTTTTACCAAAATTACATGTTATGATAAAATTTGGAGGTACCCCTTAATTGGATTGTTTAAAGTTTCAACCTAATGGAAACCACACCCATAAAAAAAAAAAAGGCTTATGCTAACTTTAACGTTGTAAGGTACGGGAGAGATTTACCCAAAAAAAAGAATATACATTTCAAAAAATAAAATTAAAAAAAAATGAAAAAAAAAAAAAAGGAATTATCACTCTCCCTCTCACTAGGGCAATCATTTTTCTCTCTCGTATACACTCAGCTACGTATGTAATACGCGCCGGGTAATCGGAGGAATGTGCATTGAAGCTTGAAGTGTTCAACTACTAACGTCGATGTTATACTCGAGTCAGTCTACTCCGACTCTCCTGTGTTACTCAAACTCCATAAAAGTGTCACATCTTGCCAAACACTGCCAATTTATATATTTTAGGGTTGGCACCATAGAAACTCGCCAAGCCTGTGGCTAACTCAGTCAACAATGGATGGATGACTTGGACTCAGTGTTCATAAAATTGATTTGGCCAAGGTACTCAGGCCTCGTCTGAACTGAGTTACTCAAGCAGATCAGAGTAACTCTCTCGAGTATAGTTTAAGTTAAAAATAAATAAAAATAAAAAACATAAAAATTAATTTATATATATTATAACTTTTAATTTTGTAACATTGAGCGTTAAATGACTTGATGGTCAGGTCCACCGCTCTTAGGGTTCCTTCATGCAGGATAATTTGGATTTGAATCTTCAACCCGTTCATGTTCAAATTTTGTTTCTTGTTTTTTTTGTTTTGGAAGGTAGTAGTATAATAGATATATTTTTTTGGTTACAAAAAAATTTCAATGGTGTGTTGGTTAAAGTGTTAAACTCTTATAATATCCCTTTGTAAGAGGTATTATGTTTGAATCTTTTTCCTAAATAATTTTTTCAATTCCAGTTTTTTCTTTAACCAAAAAAAATAGAAGGTTTAAACCAAAGGAAAGCATTTCATTAAGGAAGTAAGTCATGGACCATACTAATGCACGCATACCAGAGCATTAATTGAATGTTTACGTTAAAAATTGACTACATCATCATATATAACATATTAATAACTCATGTATAATGTACTCGGGGCAAACTCGCCTCTTCTATAGAGTGAGGCTGAGTTACTTGGCCGAGTCTCGAAATAGTGCTTGGACTCAAGACAACATTGAGTCCAAAATCCAAATCATAGTTATCAAGACCGGATCTTAATGGTGGTCTAACCGGTTAGATCGTCAACAGATAACCATTCTAGTCCAAGGTAAAAATATAGCTTGATCGAAAACTAGTCCAAACAATGTTTGGCCAGTTTGACTAGCTAATTTTTATTAATTCTACCCGCTAAATGAAGTTCATCAAATTTTCAAATAAATAGACCATGTTGGGTATGGTAATTTTGAACAGTCCATTGTGCAAAATAATAAAATTTGGGAGCCTATTAAGTCGAGGTGTTAATAGGTTTCTTTGAAGAACCATTTGTATTGTTTTACCCTTTTTCTCCTTCCCTCATAAAACCCTCATCTTCTCTCTCTCCCTTCATCATTTCTAGCAAATCAGTAATGAAAAATCCACAAAATCCCATTTTCTCTCTTCCCCTTTTGTAGCCACAAAGAGAGCATACAAACCATTTAGAGCCTCGTCTCTATATAAAAGTTTTTCTTATTTAAAACAACCTAAACTTTCCACAAGCCTGCTAGTATGGCCGCAAATGCTGACTTGTGGCATTGCTTAACTAGGCTGGGCAAGGTTATGCCGGCTAATTTTAAAAAAAGAACAATTGTTTCATGCGGGCCGGACTGTATTTTTATAATATCCAGTTTCAAGATGGATGCAAATAGGTTGTCTATCTAAAAGTAATTGTAACTTGATCCAAATATTTTTTTAATATAATTATTGTTTCTAGTCTTTTTGTTTTTTTTTTTTCATATCAATGATCACCATGTTAAAGATTATATATTCTCTAAAATTTAGGATCAAATTATATTTAAAAGAGTGATTTACGTATGGACCCTAAAATTTTAGTTAAAATATCAAATGCTCCACTTATATGTAGAAATTATAAAGGTCCGTCACCCGTATTTTTTTTAATTTTTCAAAATCACCCCTTGGTCAACCTGAATTTTGACTTTTTTTTAATTTGTTTTAGTTTAAAGCATTACCCTACCAACGAAAAAACCAAA
>NW_006495805.1:98018-126044 GCF_000471905.2 Amborella trichopoda | reverse complement strand
TTCGATCATGATCATAGAATAAAAAAAAAAAAACAATTCGATCATGGATTACAAAAAAAATCGATCAAGTGTTACAAAAAAATCTATCATGGATTACAATACAAGAAAAAATAAAAAAAAATTGTGTTCTTTTATACGGGACTAGCCGATTCACTGTCGCCGATTCACTGTACGAGACTCGCCGATTCCGTACAGTGAATCGGCGAGTCACTGTGCAGAACTATCCGGTTCTCTCTAAAACCGGATGATTCCTATTTTTTTCACCGATTTGATCCGTCCATGACGATTCCCGAGTTGAACAGGGCGAATCCGGTTCGGCTCGGCGTTTTTTTAAGCACTAGTGTTGACCATCGAAACCCTAATTAATTAAAAGTTGAGGCCAAAAGTCCGTTTTATATAGTGACCTGCATGACACGCGACCTTTGATTCATTTAATCAAGTTATATGTACTATTTACGCTTATGTCCATTAGCATAATTTTAGAAGTTTTTGTTCTTGTCCAAGTAATCATGAAACGGGCCTGTTTCTCATTAGCAACCCTATTATTGCTGCTGCTGCTACTAAAATAAAGGGCAAGAATGTCCTTATCTATTAATTGTAAAAAAAAAAAAAGAATGACCTTATATATATACAATACACAGATTTTTTTAGCTTCTAATCATCATCTTTAAAACTAATAATTGGAACTATCCTTTATAACTTTGTTTCTTATAATTTTTTGGTTCTATTCCAACTGTTATCCTCATCATCATTAGAACCTTTTTCAAAATATTTGGAGTTGGCTGGTTTTATTTCAACGGTCATAAGCTAAAATTACAACAAGATTTGTGTATTTAAGATATATAGGAATACCACCAATCCCCCTCCTCTCCTCCCCCACCCCAACCCCCAAATAAAAAATAAGAAAGGGGAAATTTATCAAACTATACTTAAAATGTGAACTATTGAACTTCTTACCGCCAGTTTTTTTATCTGATTACACATAGTTCAGCATTCTCTTCATCAAATTTCAAGTAGCCCATCAGATGATACATCAAAATAGGTTTTAAGACAAAAGATTACGCTTAAGGTAAAATGCCGAATAGTTCAACTTTTAGTGCATTTTAATAAAGAAAAATAGTTTAAAACTTTCTTCGAACTTCTTGGGGTTAAATCTTACACCTCTCATTCAAACAAGATGTCTTCCCACATGCCAAAGGCCCACTTTGTCTATTCATTGAAATAATGTCAGGGTGGGGCTGGCCCGATCTATCAGCCCAGCCCAATTTCGCTTGATTATTAATTCGACCCAGATTGCGCCAATGAGGCTCAGTTCAACTAGCTAGAGCCTGTCGTAAGGATAAGCCGAGCTAGAGGCTCTGGTATCTGAAAGGACACCAAGAAAAATAAGGGAAAATGATGTAGTCTGCCTCCTTAACAAATATGATCAACTTAGACCTTCAGGTCTCCAAAACCTCATGGATCCTTTGATGAATTGGACGGATAATCCCCTCCCCACATCTGGTTGGGAGGAGTATCCATGTCATTTTCCCTTTAAACAATGTGAGGGATTCAGTCGAGTACCCTCGAGTTATGTGCAAATTAGGGCATACAACAAAGAAACCCCCATGAAAGAAGAAATAATGATTTGTGTAAATTACCTAGTGGTAAAATTTGTGGATTGTCGTGTCGATTCGAATGAATCAATCTTTTCACTTAACACAAGAGTTAAATCTTTGCCTACTAGGCAAGAGGATAACAAGTTATAAATTAAACCTTTGCCTACTAGGCAAGAGGATAGCAAGTTATAAATTAAATCTTTGCCTACTAGGCAAGAGGATAGCAAGTTATAAATTATGTCTCGATAGGACAAGCATTTCTACTATATTAAGCGGTTAATGGTGGCATTACTATCACCTTTTTTGTAGTGACGAAATATTGTCTGTGTTTCTCATCCTTTGCTTGTATGAACCAAAGGGAAAGATGACTTTGGGTGGCTCCAAATTTGAAACCAAGTGGATAAATTAGGAATTTCTTTCAAGTGGATTCATTGGATCCATTCATTAGTAGTGTTGAGTCAGAATTAGTATAGCTGACCTTCCTCCGAGGTTGCCTTGCAGTTTTGATCAAAAAAGACATGCTACATATCAAAAATAAAAAAGTAATAAAAGTGAAAATATTATACAAATTTTTTTATATGATTTATATGTATTTGTACATATCAAAAATAAAAAACTAATAAAAATTGAAAATATTATATAAATTTTTTATATGATTTAGATGTGTTTTTGCCGTAAGTACGATTTTTTTTAAGTATCCCAAACTATAAATAGGTTTTTTATTTACAGTATTTCAATCCCTAAAAATAACGTGCATCGTATCACATCATCGAGACCCTCCATTTTCAAGTGTTCATAGGTCCTTGAGATATGTACCATTTGTTAAATTCTACAATCAATAATTATGAATAGAATTTAGAGCCATCATAAATATTTTTGTGGACAAGGTTTTGAGGTGAGGCTTTACATTTTCTCATAAGGCCTAGGCTTTATAGAAATTGCATCCCCTAACTAAAACGTAGTTGTGTTCCAGGAGTGTGGCCTGAGTCAGAGAGCTTCAATGACAAGGGCATGGGATCCCATCCCTGGCCGTTGGAAGGGAATCTGCCAACCAGGCCAGCAATTCAACTCATCAAATTGCAATCGCAAGCTCATCGGTGCTCGTTGGTTCGTCAAAGGGCTCGAAGCCGAGCTAGGAGAACCCGTGTCCACTGCTGACCCTACCGAGATAGTGTCTGCTCGTGACATTAATGGCCATGGCACACACTGTGCCTCCACAGCAGTGGGCTCTCCAGTAGCATCCGCAACGTATCGTGGGCTAGCGGTTGGAGTGGCCCGGGGTGGAGCACCGCTTGCTCGCCTTGCTGTGTACAAGGTCCTTGTGGACGTTAGGCGGGTCCGCTGCAGACATACTGAAGGCCATTGACTATGCCATCCATGATGGGGTTGATGTCCTGTCTATTTCCCTTGGCATTCGCACTCTACCCCTTTACTCTTATGTGGACGAAGGTGACGGCATAGCCATTGGCGCATTCCATGCCATGGCTCGAGGAATCACGGTCGTATGTTCAGCGGGAAATGAAGGGCCTGAACCTCGAACAGTCAAGAACACTGCACCTTGGATCATAACAGTTGCTGCTAGCACCATTGATCGCGCATTCCCCACTGCCATCACTTTGGGGAACAATCGTACATTCTTGGTATTCAAATTTTTGGAGAATCTCAACTTAATCTTCGAAAACAATTTTTTCACATGAGCATTTTGATTGTTGTGATGTAGGGTCAGGCCATGAATACTGAGAAAACATTGGAAGCATTTGTTGGGTTGGAGGAATCAATGAACCTTGCTACAAATAGTAGCTTTGGACCTCTAGCTAGGTATGTAAAGAAGGAGATGGTTTTGATAAGGTTGAAAATTTACATAAATTTTGATAAAGATGTTGCTTAAAACCCCATAAAAAAAAGCAGATCAAGTTCAGGAAAACCTTGTAAAGGTTCCTACTGCACAATTTTAAGCTTTAAAAATAGTGTAAAATAAACACCTAAAACGGGGATCTAGATAAAGGTTTGCAAGATTGACCATTTTTAAGCCCTAAAATCTCTTCTTTCTTTTTTTTTTTTTAGATCCATAATAATCGAGGTGGAGATGATATTGGAACTATGTTTTCTAAAGAGATTTAAGGTCCATTTATAAAAATAACAAGTTTATATAAAGGTGAGGCCCCAAATCTCAAAAAATCACTAAAAGAAGTTGTTTCGAACTTAAAAAAAAAAACTCTCAATTCCATCATTTCGACTTCAAGATTTATGGAAATGAGAAAAAATAAATTTCAAATTTTAGAAATAGTGGATCTTTTAATACATATCTAGACCATCAATTTTCAAGATTTTCAAGTGTTCATATATCTGCTCGATCTATACTATGTTTTAACCTTTAAATTTTTAGACTTGGAGATTAAATAAATTTTTAGGCCATCATAAAGATTTATGATATTAAAAAGATATATTTTCGGCACTGTTTGAAGGTGTACCTTACTTTGATTGTTTAGGGCCTCGGCCTTATACAAACTACACCCTTTATAATAATAAAAAACCAAGACTCACTGCAATGCTTTTACTATTCTTTCTTTAAAGAGGAAGGCACCCTTTTTTTCTTAGAGGTTTTTCAAAGTTGGGTAGAATGATGTCAAATTAGGCCCAACAAGGCTCCCATCCATCTAACCTAGGGCCAAATTGTCACAAAAATACACAAAAACATTCCCTGACCTTGAGCAATGACTCTAGGGGCCAACGTACTGGGTTTTAAATTCAATTGCTCAATTGTTTGAGTTGGACACCTGGTTTTAATTACCTAGCCACTGAATGTTGATTGTTCCATTCAAAACCTGGGTTAATTGCAATCTCAGTCTAACTAGCCAAGTTAAGCTGTGTTGAAACCAGCCTACTAAACCCTATGAATGGTCCATTTGTCCTGCGTATATTACACAAATTGAAGTCTGGCTCAGTCCAAAGAGTCCCTTGAGGGACCAACACCTAGCCTGTGTTGGGACTTCCCTGTCTCATTCACAAACTAGTTTTCCTATGTTCTAAAGGAAAAAATTCCTATGAGGTTGCAACTTTGTAGGATATAACTAAGGTGCATCTCAAAAATCAAGTACAAAAGAGTATTATGAAGTTGGAAAACCTTCCGATTGATTATCTCGACCTCAAGATGTATGGATATATAAAAAAATATCATGTCTTAAAAATAGTGTATCTTCTAACAAGTTTTTTGGAATGTCTATTTTCAAGATTTTTAAGTATTTATATATCTGTTCGATCTGCATTTTTTTAAAAATTTTAAAAGTTGAATACAGATTTTCAATCTATTGTAAAGTTTTCAACATCGGAATTACATCTTCTGGCAAAATCTAGAAATGCACTTTACTAATATATTGCGAGGTGGGCAACTTGTACAAACCTCACTCTTTTTAAAACCATAAAAGGTGAGAAAGTCCCCTTTAGTATTCAATAAATGGGACTGATTGAATGAAAGGAAGGGGGAGTTGTCCATAGTCTACTGAGGGATACTGTAAATACTAATATGATGATGCTACATTGTATTTTCAAATATTATCCTAACCTATTCAAAAAATGACTTTCGAACCTAAATTGTAAGAAAGTTTTGGATGCAGATTTATGGTTTTCTAGTATTTTGAGTAAGTTTAACCTCTAGAAACATTGTGATTTAATAACAATTTTCCCCTTTCAAAATCATTTTCACCTTTTTATATTTTTTTCCTTTTTCTTTTCTTTTTTTTTGGGGGGAACTGGGTTTGAGTGTTAAGAGGTTAACTACTTTGTATACCACACCTAAAGGGAGGAAATAATTTATAACGGGTAAGGATATTTGTTTGGTAAAATGTGGTTGGAGTGATATTTATGTAAAAGGATTGTATAACCATTCATTTTTTGTACAAAAATGTCACAATTGTTTTTAGCCACTGGATATGAAATCTACCATACTAAAATATATCACAGCTTTCGAGAAATTTGTTTTGGATATTGTGCTTAATTACTGTCACATCACCACCGATTTGATTTCACATCCCATAGTTGACAATGATTGTGAGCTTTTGGTATCAAAAATAAATGGTCTCATCATATATATTTTCTTATACAAATTCATATTTCTAAAATCCAATGTCCTCAATGAATCAACTGTGTATCAGTTTCGAGAACATTGGGTATTTATAACATTCACACACACAGCAATTACCTTTCTTTCTTTCCTTTTTCTCCTTTTTTGAACTTCAAAGAGTGGAGTCCTTCTAATGCTAAGAATATGCAGGCGATGCTTGAGTGGATTTTTAAGGCCTGGGTCAGCTAAAGGGAAGGTTGTTCTCTGTTTCGCACCTAGCACTACCCAAGCATCCCAAGCAGTTGCTTCAGCGGGGGGAATAGGTGCCATCTTTGTGCAACAATCAAACAACCTCTTAACTCCATGCACACCAATTCCATGCATTCAAGTAGATTACCAAGTTGGCACTCAGATACTTTCTTACATCCAAAAGTCCAGGTAAGCTCACTCCTTAGAAATAATGTTTTATTAAAGAGTCAGTTACATTTTGAGAGCTTAGTGTTCTTTTTTTTTCTTCTTTTTTTTTTTTTTTTCTTTTTTTTTTGACAAGAGTATTTAACTTTTATTGCAATAAGTCAAAACAAAAATAAATTGGTTAAAGTAGAACAGAGGAAATAACTAAACCATCAAGATCCACCCCTTTTTTAGCCAACTCATCAGCAGCCAAGAAAGCCTCCCTGCAAACATGGTGATAATATTGAGAGACCAACAGTTGATAATATTGAGAGAATCCCCTTCAACAATCAACCCATTTCCCAAACTTTTCTCTTTCCATATCAAACACCCCTGTAATAAGGCAGCCAATTCAGCGTGATTAGATGTTACAACCCCACACGGGCCAACAAAGCAAAATAATACAGACCCCTCACTACCCCTACAAACACCACCAATTCCAGCGTTCCTAGTATTTCCAAACGAAGAACCATCAAAATTAAGCTTAAAGCTACCTTCTATTGGAGAGATCCATATCAATCTCGATCAAATCTTAAGGAAGCGGTAATTTATCAAATTTTCCAAGTTATAGAAAACATCAACTTTAGAAACCTCAAACCCCTCTTTCGTCACTCTGAACCAATTCCAAACCGTATTCAAAAATCTATTTCTGATTTCCAATAAATCCAATGATACTCCATCAAAAGGTCTTTCATAGTATTCAATTACATTAGATTGTTTTGTTAATAAAAAAAATTTATTGTGTCTTATTTATACGCTTCTTTGCATCTCTACTCTCTACATGTGCTGTCTAATTTTTTCTCAATGTAAAAATATTCAATGTGACCTAAATACACATCCCCCTTTATTTAAAAGATATATGAACTTCTCATGTCTAGAAGGCAAATTTTAGATTGACATTAGCATGTACCTATCCGCGCCTATATGCTGCTATCCACCAAGTACGTCATTTCCTTTTTGTACCCTTCGTGTTAAAAATCGTCTTATTATTTTATTTTTTATTTTTTTGGTAAAAACTCTTAGGTCCTATTTGGATGACTCTTAATTTTCTATGGAATATTTAATTGTATCTAAAATTAGTTAATGTGGTTTGTATAAGGCTGAGGCCCTAACAAGCAAACTAAGGTGCACCTTCAAATATTACTAAAATATATTGTTTTAGTATAAAAATATTTAAGATGACCTTAAAATTTATTTCAACTTGAATTATAAAATTAAAAGATTAAAAAATAGTGTAGATCAAGCAGATCTATGAACATTTGAAAATCTTGAAAATTGAGGGGATAGTTGATACAAGATGCACTATTTCCAAAACTTGAAATCTATTTTGTTTTCTCGTATCAATACATCTGGAGATTGTGATGATCGAATTGAGGGATTTTTATTATTGAAATATTTATCATCTCATGAATGTTTTAGGTGCACTTAATTTGATTGTTTAAGGCTTCAACCTTTTATAAACATTTTTCAAAATTAATATATACTCTGAATAGTGTTATTTTGTTAGTTGTTTGGTACATAATTGCATAATATTATTTAACTATTTAATTTTTTTTAGTGATTTTCTATAATTTTTAGTTATTTCTAGCTCATGACATATGATGTTCAGCAATTTTTGTGAATAAAGTAAAAACAGTTTCTCAAAAAGATAAACTTATATATATAAATGCCTATAAGGTGATCTCATATATTATGATGGACATAACTAAAAAACATATAACCTATTATCTGGACTAACTTTATTGTGATAATGAGTACATCCAAATGGGCCCTTACATTTGTCACTTATTGATTAACTTAACGAGCCAATTCACCTCTAATACTTTCAATCGCCTGCTGTCCAGAAAGCATTTCCCTGATGTGTTTGAGCTATCTTCTCTTCACTATCATATTTTACAAGCTATCTTGCCCTCTATCTTAGAATTCCATCCTTCTAGAATATCATTAAAACAAATAAAAATATAAGAGCCTATATGCTTCATGCTCTATGAACCAATTCTAGGATTGATAGTTGAGGTATACAGTCCATTTGTTTTTGGGCAAGCAAATAATGGACTTCAACAAAGGAATGCTTCATTTCAATAGTTTGTTCTTATAAAGGACATTCAAGGCAAAATATATTGCATTGATTATATTGGTCATGTAGTCATGATAATCCTATTTGAAAATCATTTGAGAACATTTTTTGCCCTTTTTTTCTTCTGAACATGCCTAGAGGGAGTGGGAGTCAGTGTTAAAAAAATTTGGAAATGGACCCTAAGTCGGCGAGGGTCCAATTTTGATTTTGCTAGTAGTTGGGCTAGGTTATAATTCGCAAAGAAATAAGGAAAACAGATGATCGGATGTATTGGGCGGATTCTAGAATTTTCTATCGGAATTGTCCACCTAGTTCTGATCCAACTCAATCGATTCCCATTCAAGGCCGAAGAATTTTGAATTATTGGTTCACATAGTTATCACTCTTGCCAACATTTGTTGCATTCTACAGCTGTGATTTGCCCAAAAGTGTGCCTGAAAGATTTTAATGAAGAAATGACTCTAACTGAAATGAAACTACAGAACACATAAATGGGAAAACGAAACTCATTCTTGATCGTTACGGTACGGATCATGAGTTTCTTATGTTGAACATTGGATTTAGGGAGGATTTCTAAGGGACCTTAGCCACATTATTTAATTTACATCCCAGTTCATTTTGTATAAACAAGGACCATCCTTGTATCAAAGGATGTAGTATAAAAAGTGACCCTCACATAAGCCAAATGGTTTAATGAGACTCACCTAGTAAAGTTGAGTCTAAGCTGCAATTACTATTAGTAATCAAGCTTGCTTGCTTGCTTCTTTGTGTGTGGACTAGCTTGTTGTTGTTTTAAGTTCCCTCTGGATGAATTTTGTTCCGAAGTGTCCAAAAGATCCCCTCCCTTTGACTAGAGTGGTTTTATAGACTTTAAGAGAGATATGGTTGAAGAACATAAGTCTTTGTCCAACTTTTGTTGATCTCTAGCCATTCCTTCTTCAATTCAAAAGGCCGATGACGCTTAGATTGAATCATTTGTTATTTGAATTTGAACTATAAATGTTTTGATCACGGTTCTTGTTCGACAGTCAACTTGTCCTATAAACTTTGACCAAATGTTCTCGTGTGGTGAGACAGTTTAATAACTTATTCAGAACTTCCTTGTTTTTCACTTAAGACCCATGGGTTTTTTATACCCATTTCATTCCTCTGAAAGAGCTTTATACTCATATGTGCATGATTTGTTGAACACCATATCTTGATAATTGGTTGTTTCAATGGACCTTCTGGTAATCAAAATAGCATAGGTCCTTCTCAAGGCTCTACCTCTTGGAAATTTTTATGAGAGATTTTTAGTGGCACCCAAACATGTTGCTCTAATAGTATCTCAAACTATTGGCAAGAATATACCACTCCATTAGACATCATTGTGGTATACCTTTTTATCTTTTGAAGTAAAGGTAGCAGATATAGATATTTTTGGGCTCACTGAGGAGCAGATATAGAGACTTATGGGCTCATTGAGGTTACGACTCTGAATAGCGCAGAAAAGCAGACAAGCATAAATATAGCAGACCCCAAAAAAATTGAGAAAAGAATTTGATGATGATAATGAAGTAAGGTGAGCATCTGTTATTGTATAGATGATCAACTATTTATTGACTTTGTGACAACAAGAAACATTCCTATCAAGATAGTCACGTTGCAAGATACAATAATGACACCAACAATGATCACCATTGCAGTTCTATGTAATGCGAGAACTTGCTTACACGGTAAATGAATATACTAATAGTAACTTGGTTCCCTTACTAAATGGACTTTTAAATTGCAAATTCTCATAATACATGGCCTCTTAATCTATGTTAAATATTTTATCAATGTAGTCATATGAGCTTACCCTACAATAGATTAATGTTTACAAATATAGCCATGTCTGCTCTAATGATATACAACAATGAGCTTAGAGTCTCATTCCACCCAAAACAAAAAAATTCTCAATAATTAGTTACATATTACAATTTAATGAACTTTTATCGGATCGTCAAAGCATAAGATGTTTTAGCATAATACATAAAGAAAGAGAGCTAAACCCTAAGTGAGGATCACCCTACTCACCACCAAAACCTTGTGGGATTAAGTTAATCATCCTCAAAGAAAGAACATTGTGAATACTTATTCTTTACTGTTATAACTAGAGAAACGAAGGAGAATTTCAAGCCATCCACAAAGATGCATATGACCTAATTTATGAAATTTTTATATACTTTCTCTGAAATGGAAATGGAGTTATTCCAATCTTGGGTTCAAAGTTCCTAATCGAAGTTGGGTTACTAACCTATTAAATCCTTGAAAATTTCGCTACTAGTGTAATGAATTTTAAAAATAATTGTTGATTCCTAGTTCAAGTTTTGAAACTCGAATTAAAAGATCAGTGGCATGCAGTTCTCCAGTGGTGAAGATAAGTCATTCAAACACATTAATAGGAAGCATAAAATCACCCAAAGTGGCCATCTTTTCCTCACGAGGACCCAATTCCTTATCTCCAGCTATTTTAAAGGTAAATGGTTGCTCACTTTTCTCTCTTTAAGGTGATTGAAAAAATTACCATACTCATGTTACAATAGCAGCAATATCTTGTGCTTTCAACAATTTGATACCAAAAATGGACAAGTTTAGGCACAAATTTTGCAAAGGATTCCCTTTCATCTAAATTTTTTACCATGGTGACATTGCTCATACAAAAATTTTGATCACAAAATCTAGTTTTGGTTTCAAGATCATGATTTTCAAGCCATCCTACTACTATTGCACAAGTGATTAACTTTAAACAAATGGTGCGTATATGCATTTCTATAAATAACAAAGTTGAAGAGGCAATTGTATTTTGAATGCAACCTTCAAGCATGCATGGTGAATCATATGAAATCAATGGCATACAAATGTCATAGAATAAGCCCATTTAACTTTGAGACAGTATGAGATCTATTTGTTTTTCTTCATGGAACAGCCAGATATAACTGCTCCTGGGGTCTACATTTTGGCTGCAGCACCAACGTCAGACTCGACAAGCGACAAGTTTGTATTCATGTCAGGAACCTCAATGTCATGCCCCCATGTAGCCGGCCTAGTCGCTTTGCTCAAGTCTATCTATCCTAATTGGTCTCCTGCTGCAATAAAATCCGCTCTTATCACCACTGGTGCATCTCTCTCTCTCACTTATGAAAGATCAATTTTGGCATTTGAACCTAAGATGTAGAGCTTCAATTGTCAACAACCTAACCATTGATGCCCATACCAATTGATATCATTTTCTCCATCCGACAAAGGACCATGTTAAGCCATTTATGAAAATCCCTCATAGTTGCAAGTTGGATCCAGTTCAAATTGGTATTGGTTTTGACCCAGTGTTTCAAAACTCGAATCAGGCTCTGACTCATCAAGGTTTGCTTCAGATTTAGGCTCTCGAGCATTCCCTAGTTGAATCAAGCTATATTTTACAATGAAATTAGAAAAAAGAAAGAAACAGAAAGCTAATAACTACTAGACTTGGAGCAATTATGGGGTTCCTCGAACAGTAATCACTTTGCTCCAGATCCCAACCTGACTTAGGGGAATCCAATTTGGCTTTGAAATTTTTTCATCACTAATTTGGACAACTGTTTAACCCCTTAAAAACCCAGAGTTTACCTGTTTGGTTGAGTCACTCGTTTAGTTTTGGAAGGAAAAAATGACACACATAGCTGCCTGATTTCACATTTGCAACTACTGGTATTTTTCTTCTTCATTTTTTTTTTTCTCTTGCCAAAAGTAAATGATTTTATAGTATACAATCTTTTTGTAAAATGCCCTTGTTTATCTAAAAAATAAATGACGAGCTACTGGTTATTTGCTAAAAAAAATGGCCTATCCAGGTAGTAATTTGATGTTTATGATGGCTTCTCGCAAATCCACTAGAAGCCACATGGACCCTCATGCTCTTTAGCATATACCTTAATTAACTTGTGCTAAAGAAAAAATAATTATAAATTGTAAAATTAAAAAAACTAAGAGATACAAAAATGTATGCCTTGTGGATTTAAAAAAAAAAAAAACATAGAATCAGGTATATGCATATGATCATATATCTATCATTTGAATATATATTACAATCAATTGACTGCAAATACGTTCCAATTGAAGCATCAACAATAGACAAAAATGAAGAGCCAATGCTAGCAGAGGGAAGTCCCCGCAAGGTGGCCGACCCCTTCGACTACGGTGGTGGCCATGTGATCCCTAACCTAGCTGCTGATCCCGGTCTCATTTATGACATGGATATTTCTGACCATATCATGTTCCTCTGTGCCATGGGCTACAACAATTCTGCCATCTCATTCGTCGCCTCAGAAAAAATCTCCTGCCCTAAGGAGCCCCCCTCAATACCAAATCTAAACCTACCCTCTATTGTAATTCCTGAGCTTAAAACTTCAGTGACCATTACAAGAAAGGTTACCAATGTGGGTGAGGTCCAATCAGTCTACCAAGCTATGGTTTTGTCTCCTACTGGTGTGAAAGTAGTAGTGGAACCTGCAGTTTTATACTTCAATAATGCAACCAAAGTGCTTCCTTTCAAGGTGACCTTCACAGTGGTACACCAAATGCAGGGGGACTATACCTTTGGGAGTTTGATTTGGAGTGATGGCGAGCACTTTGTTCGTAGCCCGATTGCTGTACGCAGGGTGATGTACGACTCCTATGCAGATATCTATTAAAGTTCAACAAATATTCTTAACTAAGTGCTTTTTAAAATAAGTTGTACCTCAAAAATCTATTCGAAAATGTTACTCAAACACTGAAAAACCCTCAAATTGATCATCTCGACCTCGAGTTGTATGAACATGAACAAAAAACTTTGAAGTCTTAAAAATACTACATCTTATCTAGACGATCTATTTCAAGATTTTTAAGTGTTTTTATGGATGTGCTCGATCTATTCTAATTTTAGAGCTTTAAATTTTATAATTAGCTACTAAAGTAGATTTTCAAGCAAGTTTCCGGAAATGAAATTGCATCTAACAATAGAATTTTGGATGTGCCTTATTTTGATTGTTTAAGGTTGATACCTTACGTGAACCACACACTTAAATAATCTCACGTGCCGCTATTGAAGCATAGGGCTCAATAATACAACAGTTTAACATATTGACAATGTGTTATTTTCTTTCATACATGGAGAGAGAAAGATCTACTACAAAAAAAAAGTTCTTAAAAAAAAAGTAACAAAAATGAGGCACATAAATATGGTGGATTAATATGCGAATGCCATATAAATCATGTCTTATTGATAACAATAAACTGAATTTAGCATGTCTATAAACAAAATCAATCCAAAGTCAACACATATTAACACACTGTTAATTCATATGGATTACAGGTACATGTGAATTTATTTTCTACTTAGCCACATTGTAGTTTAGAAGATCAAAAGTTTAAAACAAACGAAAATAGACAAGAAAGCCAATCTCTTTTGATTCTCTGTACATGCTTTGAATCATTCCTTCGGGCCTCTCTTCACCCGTTGTTGGTGCATTTCTGAGGGGTTCTTGGAGCTGCAACATTCAAAGTTTCGACATTCATGGATGGATCATTTTTAATTGACTACGAGAGAGCAAGAGAGAGAGTACCTAGTCCCATGGCTTCGGAGCTTTTCATTAGTCTCAAGCGTTTGCATGATTCCACAAACATTCTGTAGATTAGAGAGCGAGAAAATGATTAGACTCTCCATGCTTTGAAGTTTCAGAACTTGTCGATCTAACTTGGAATCTCTTGAGACAGATCGGGATTAGGTAGTTAGTTCTTACTGGTTGAACCCCACGATCACCTCTACTTTCTGTTCTTTAGATTATGTTTTCAATTTTTAATAAATACGGACTCATCCATCTCGAAAATTGTCTGAGCCACATGAATCAAATCGGAACCGAACCTCAGAAAAGCTAGGGCGGATTCCCATTTTTTATTTAAAGAAAAGGATCCCAAAACGATTAATTGGGGCATTATGGTTCAATAGCAAAAAAAAAAAACAATAGCTTTTCTCATACGGACATTATAGGAGTGTTAATTTCAAAAGAACACTATCACAACGGTAATTTAGTAATTTGATTCAAGGGTAAGGGTATTATTGTAAAACGAGGTTTAGGCATTATGGTTCAAAACAAAAAAAAAATCTATAGCTTTTCACATACGGACATTATAAAATTGTTAATTTCAAAAGGATAATTGGTCCTATCACAACGGTAATTTGGTAATTTGATTCAAGGGTATTATTGTAAAACGAGGTTTACAAACATAGTTTCGTGACCCTTATAGGGATGGCAACCGGGCGAATCGGATCCAGACTTGAAAAATGATATGGCCCCAACCCCAAACCCGATCGAATCCGACCCAAAAATTAAAATATTTATATATTTAACTATATTTAAATATTCCATCTAATAGGATCGGAAAAATATTTCCAAACCCAAACCGGACAGGCTGGATTCAATTTTTGGACCCATACCCAGACTCGAATCGAGTCTACCCCTCGGGTCCTGGTTTGGTCCGGCTCCATTGCCGCCCCAAGACCCATTCGCCCCTCTAGAGAACAACTATGGATCAACAAATAAAAATTTTAAAAATCAAGGAATAGAAATTTGAAAAAATTATTAAAACCTTGATGAAAAATATAGAAGATGTCTACCGACATTATTAACAACATTATTGGGGAGAGAGGCAGGGTGTCGAATTAACAGCGGTAATTTGGCCGTTCAAGAAAAATATCAAGCGCGTTATTGTCATTTTGTCTTTTCAGAAACATATCAACGGCGTTGTTGTCATATATGAAATATGCGTGCAGCATATCAAAGGTGGGATGAAATGGGTTCACAAGGTTAATTTCGCCATATTAGAATCATATGAAGGCTATTATCGTAATGGGTGTGGTTTCTTTAAAGTTAGAAACTTTAAACAATCAATTAAGGCGCAGCTCCAAATTTTATAATTTTGGTGTTAAAATATTTTAGAATTATCTCAAACTCTACTTATATATCTAATTATAAAATTTTAAACTTCAAAAATAGTTAAAATCAAGTAGATCTATAAATATTGAAAATAGACGGTCTAGATAATTTGTTGTAAGATGCACTATTTATGAGCCTCAAAATCTTTCTTTTTTGCCATATACATACATCTCAATGCCGAAATGATCACTTAGACGGTTTTTCAACATTAAAACAACCTTTTTTGATAGATTTTTAGGTTCATCTTTAATTCTACACCTTGAGGTTGCAACCTTATATAAACTTTTTCCCATAAGTGTGTAGTTTCTATAAGCTTGCAACTTTAAACGATCCAATTAAGGCACACCTGCAAATTTTATCGTAACATGTAATTTTGGTGTAAAAAATTCTTATAATTATCTCAAAATCTACTTTCATATTTAATTATAAAATTTTAAACTCCAAAAATATTTAAAATCAAATAGATCTACAAACATATATATATCTTGAAAATTGACAGTCTAGATAATTAGTTGCAAGATGCACTATTTTTTAAAATCATATTTGCAACAATAGTGAGGATATAAAAGTAATTTGATCATTTTATATAAACATCCACCATGGACCTTGTATAAAGTCTACCCTCCATGGATTTCATATAAACGATGCACCAAAAAGTACTAAAAAACTTATATTTAAATTTTTTAAAAAAAAATTATATTCATGATAATCTTGGCTAGATGAAATTATAAATAAATAATCTTTCTCTAAAATGAATTTTAGAGTGTGTACATATGAGTTGGTCGACTCATAAAACCCCATCCTTTTTATAGTGTCTTTCAATTAATTCCTTGCTCTCTTTTTTTCCCTTAAATAAGGTGGGTTTCCATCTCAATCGTTTTCATCATTTTTTAAAAAATTAATGGAGACAATTTTGTGGGAAACTTACGGAAAATATTTTAAATTTAAAAATATTCCAATATACACAGTATAATCGTATTTTGGTTTCATAACTTTTTAATTCAACAGATGAAGCTCAAACTTGATGCACTAACAATTCTCACCATCACACACTTATAAGTATCTAATGAAATAGTAAAAATAATAAATGACAAAATACACCAAAATATTTAGGGTATTTTGAGATATTTTACAAAAAACATATAGGTATTTGAATGTGAAAAGTATCAACATACCAATTTTAAGATCAATTTGACGTATAGAAAAAATTAAAATTGAAAAGTAATGTGTGCTTTTAAAAAGTGGGATTTTAAAATATATAATATATGTTACTAGTTTTTAATTTTTTAAAAAAATTAAGACCTTTTTCTAAAATTTTCCTAATCTCGTCGACTTTTCTTTTGAAATTTGTATTGGATATACAAACAGACCATTTACTTTTAACAAAAAATATCACAATCTCTTATGCATAATATTATAAATCGGGTGATTGTAAGTATATTATAGACTAGACTTAAAATTCAAAAAACAAAATTATCAATCTTCATTACAAGCCGTACCCAATGAAATCTGAAAAGTGATTACGATATCTTTCTAATAATGGTAAATGAAAACAATATAATTAGCCGAAAGAAAAACTTACTGCCAGGGGACATCTCCAACGAGCATCCAATCACCGTCCTTGTCCTCGTAGGTGGGAACGTACTCTGTGCCGCTTGATATGTCCACTAATTTACTTTCACTTGAATACTCGCTTTGACCTGAAAATTATAAATATTAGATAAATAAACCCAAAAAAAAAATAAGGAGCAACTAAAAAGGGCATCTTTGCCACTCGCTTTGAGCTGAAAAATATAAATATTAGATAAATAAACCCAAAAAAAAAATAAGGAGCAACTATAAAGGGCATCTTTGCCACCAAAAACTTTGACCGACCTTTTTTTATAATTTCTGCATATGATTGAAGCATTTTTTATTTTATTTAAAATTTTAAAATCTTTTTTTTGTATTTATTTAAAATTTTAAAATCCTTAAATCACTCTTAAAAGTATTAGTAAAAATGGAGGTTGTGACCTTAACTGGGATTTCATGAGGTACTACCATCACAACCCCAGCACCATTCTCATGTCTCACTTAATACAAGAGAGATTACATTTGAGAATTTTTACCTCAAACCCAGCACCATTCTCATGTCTTACATAGTACAAGAGAGATTACATTTGAGAATTTTTACCTCAAACCCAAATATTGAGAAGATCTATAACCAATGTATTAGTATATACTATGACACCATTTAGTTTTGAAATAAAGTGGTCACAATTACTTACAACCATTCGAAGTGAAATTTGATAGCTTGAACATGTCATAAAATTCAAAAAATTATCATTTGAAATTTAAGTTTCATTAATGGAATAAATACAGGCATCTAATTTCACATCTAATGATCAAGATTAATTGTGACTACCATGTATCACATGCAAGCGGTTACTTTTACTATGGTTTACTATCCCTCCAAAAGCAAAGAATAGTTGATTTCTCTCTCCTTCCTCACATCCCCAAGTAGTGAGAGAATTAATCGTTCTGAGAGAATCCAATGCAAACATACAAGTGATTTCCGTAAAGACTTTAAAATTTTAGGTAGAATACATAATACTTGAGGTAAAATACAAAATCCTCCAATTATATGCATAAATTATCAAGAATGTCAGTCAACCCGCTTTTTTTTATTTTATCCAAAACTATCTCCGGGTCAACCCAAATTTGGAAATTTTTTTAGTTTATTTAAATTTTTCGTTCATAGGACAATGCCTCGATCAGTAAGACACTGCCCTACTAAAACGAATAAAAAACTAAAAAGATCAAAATTCACTGCCCTACTAAAACGAATAAAAAACTAAAAAGATCAAAATTCAAGTTGACAGGTGGGGCATTTTTTAAAACAAATACAAAAAAAAAGGTTGATCGACCTTATTTGTAATTTCTATATATAAATAGAGCATTTTGTATTTTATCTAAAATTTTAGAGTCCATACCTAAATTACTCTACTTCTAAAAAAAAAATCGACACTTTCCAAAAGTACAAAAATGTAATCCCAACTAATTTATCCAAAAAAAAAAAACTAATGGAAGATACCAAAGTGCGAGGAAGAACCTCTCCCTCGTTCTCTCTCTCTCTCTCTAATGCACTCAGCTATATAAGCAGTATGCTCCGGGTGCACGGAGCAATGGACATTCAAGCTTGAGAGGGTTCACTTATTAAGGGCGTACAAATACAAATTGTGAGTCTATTCAGACTCCGAGTTACCTCGCCTTCACAAAGTGCGGAGTAAAAGAACTGCCGAGTGAAGGAACTAATCAATCTCTGTCAGTTCTTGTATTTTATTATTATCACATCTAAAGATGACCGAGTCTGCACGGACAACTCGGACACAGGGGAGAGAGAAAGAGAAAGGACTTACAAATGGTGAAGCAGGCGAATAGGTTGGGCAAGGCGGTGAGGAGTTGTTGGTAGGTGGAGTAAGTTTGCAAGTCCACCTTCCGTAGATACGGTGCCCCATCAACCGCCACCTTCACATATGACGCAATTTCATTGTTGTTGTTGATACTGTTGTTGTTCTTCTTAAACGATGATCTCACTGGCGGCCACCCCACTATTTGAACCCTGTCCATTCCCATCACACTCTTCTTAGCAAATTATCCTCTCTCTCACAAAAACACACACTCTTCTTAGCTAATTATTCTCTCTCTCACACACACAAAACACACTCTCATTTTAGCTAATTATTCTCTTCTTTCTCTATACACAAAGTCCACAATTCATTGATCTCTCTCCTAAGAGAACCAAAAAAACGAACACAGCAAAATGTTGCTTTCTTTCTCCACAATTCAGTTCTCTTTCTCTCTCTCTGGTTCTTAAGAGAACAAAACAAAACAAAATCAGTAAAACGAACGAACAATGCATACACGCTTGAAATTAATGGGGTCTCTATCTCTCTGTGCACTGCTCCTGAGAAAACGAACGAACAATGCATTTACGCTTGAAATTAATGCGGTCTCTATCTCTCTGTGGACTTTTACATAAGAAAACAAACCCACTCTGGCAAATTATTGGTCTCTTTCGGGGCGCACGTGTACCGTCATTTTTTTTGTACGATCAACACCGTCTAGCCAGTGTCTTGGACGGTGGTAGAGAGAGTGAACGTACAATTGAATCATTTTTCTTTGACGTGTCCGTCTCTCTCTCTATGACCGTTCAACCACTGAATTCACGGTGATGACCCTGAGCACCACAACATTTGATTTTTACTTGAACTTGCCCTGATTTTCTTTGAAAATGATACAAATATCCAATTAACTGAAGGGTACACCTAGAGGAAAAAAGACCAAACTGATCCTCAACTAGGAAAAAATTACGAACCTGGTTAGCACCCGGGCCAATCCCGTACATGTGGAAATGCGGGCCCTTTAATAAATATATTTTTGAGATAGATTTTTGGATTTAATTTGTAAAGATATGAAATCTCTAGTATGGAGATAATGAATATGAAAAAGTAAATAAATTTTTAAAAGTAAAAATATTAGTTTTATTAAAAAAAGATATAGACTGCTAATTCCAATCGTTTTTAGATGAATCAAAGATAAATGCTTTATACTTCTGGCCTGCACACATGTAAAAATACAGTCAAGCCGGTACGAAACAATTTTTGAAAAACTACAGTTGGGGTAAACTAGAAAAAAGTGGCACCAATGGTTTTTTTTAGGAAAGGACTAAAATACCTTTTTTGAAAAATGCCTAAGTTAATTTCCAAAAGAATTAGTTTCACTTCACCTCGTATACTTAGTATGTTTGAAAATATGGGTGAAAATATTTTCAGATAGAACTACTCCACCCTATCACGCAACGGAGTTTTTTTACGGTGATTTTTTTTCTCACCAAATATAATCACGCAACGGAGTTTTTTTATGGTGATGTTTTTTTTCACCAAAAATTAAAAAAAACTCTCATATCTAATCACATGTTAGAGTTTTTTTTTATGCTAAAATACTTCCACAAAAGTACGTTTATGATAGCATTTTCACACATACCAGAAGTCTTAATATGTATTCATGAAATAGGGGTATTTAGATAATTTTTCCAACAGTGAAAACCGGAGTAATATGAGCTTTTCACTTCAATTCCATCGTTAATGAAGAAGGAAAGTTTAGTATCAAATGAAAGCGCATTTCTTTTTTACAAAAAGTTTATATACCTGTGAGGCTCTAAACAATCAAATTTGGGCGCACCTCACTAGAAAAGGTTGTTTTGATGATCAAATATCTTCAAATTGATCATCGCGACCTCTACATGCATGGACACAAGAAAATATAGATTTCAAGTTTTGGAAATAGTTAATCTTTTAATGCATTTTTAGACTATCGATTTTCAAAATTTTCAAGTTTTCTTGCGGCTCAATCTGCACTATTTTTTAAAGCTTTTAATGTTATAATTAAAGATGAAAACATATTTTAAGGTTGTTTCAAAGATTTAAATATTAAAACCGCATTTCTCAATACTATTTGAAAGTGTACTTTACGGTGATTGTTTAGAGCCTCGGCTTTATACAAACTGCACCCTTCTCTTTTATGACATCCTTATTGAAATTCAACAACACCAGCGAAAAAAAAAAGTTCAAAGAACCGACTAAAATTCAAGAAATCCCCAAAAACACTTGAAGAAGTACTTGAAATCCACTTACTTGGCCACTCGTGTGTTTCCAGGACCTGAATCCTTCTTTTCAGCTTCCTCCTTGCCGGAAAAACTAAGGTTCAAATCCACGGTCTCGGAGAACCCTCTCTTAGCAGGGAAACATTTCCCGGCGCTGTTTCCGGCGATTTCAGCTTCCCTCTTGACTGGCTGACTTTTTCCGGCTAGTTCCAGCTCCAAATTGTTTCTCCCTCCCCCTGGTAGGCCTAAGGTGAGCTCCGTCTCCATGAAATTAAGGCCGCACTTCTCGTTTCCCGGTGATCTTTCCACTGAATCACTGCCGGAATTCGAATTTCCCGACGATTTTTCCGAGTTTCCCGGCGCAGAGAGCTTCAGAATTTGTGTGCTGTGCTTCTCTTTCCGTTGATGAGAAGTGACGAGACTTATAAACAGATGCGGTTCTGGATTCCGGGATCGACGGTGCATAAATCGCCGCGTAGACAGTTGTTATTAGTTGTGATTCTTCCACGTGCGTGACGTCATGATCACCTTGGGAGTCGTGGAGCCGGACACTTAGTGGGTGTGTGGCTTTGTTTGGTTCACACGCTTAATTGGCTCGGCTCGACTTGGTTCGAGCCACTTTGGTTTTGTGAATGACGATAATGCTCCTAGTGTCTTCATAAATTAGCGAAATTGTCTTCTTTCGGTTACGGGCGGTAAATGAAAGATCAAGATTCGTACAGTTATACATAAATAGTTCAAAAAAGATTGTAATGATAACGATGTCCTTCAATTTTAATAGTATTGGACAAGAGAGTTTTAAATCACGGCATAATGGTTATTTTGAGAAAAAGTTATTTTATAGGGATTTTAATTTTTTATAATGAATTTTTATGGTCTAATTACTCTGTTAATTAGAGAGATAAGAAAGTGGGGCTTAAGCCCAAATTTAATTTATTAAATTTGATTTTAAGAGTTACTTAATAGGATTGTTTGTTGAGAAATTTATCAAACTAATTAAAAAGATGAACTATGTCATAATTTATCTATTTTAATTTTATCAAAGTATACATAATCCAAAGTTAAAACAGTAGAATGGACAAAAATATTCAATAGTTTATAAGTTGGGTATATTTTTTGATAATTTCTTTGTTCATCTTTACAAGTCAGAATCATGTAGATGTGAAATAGGTGGCTGAAGAAGTAATGTAGCTTCAAAACTTTAATCGAAATATAGATGTATCGAAATATAGATGATCCTTAGTTAAAATTGAAAAACAGGCAAAATATTAAATAGTTTATAAATGAGGTATATGTTTGATAATTTTTTATTACAAGTTACAATCGTGTAATGTAAAACAAGTGGCTGAAGGGGTATCAGTTTTGAAATTTTCTTTTTGGTAGTTAAGTAGTAGAAATCGAACTTCAAGTACTTCTAAACGTGGCTAACCACTTAAGTCTAAGCCTAATTTCCAGGTTTAAAAATCACCGGTGCTTTAAAATCTGGCAATTTACAATTCGAGTCCTTGATCTAGATGCAAAATTGGTTGGGACCTTATAGATTTCGAAATGGTACGGTCCCGTCCTGATTACCCCTAAAGCCTTGTTTTCATTTGTTTTTCTTTTTTTCTATAAAGCTTATCTAATGTTGTCTTTCGCCCCCCTTAAATTCCTTCCCTATAAACTTTTATTTTTATTTTTATTAATTTTTTTATTTTTTTATTTAGATCACAAATCCAAAGGATTTCAGAACAATCTAGATCACCGATGTAGTCATTCTGTACTGCGATCAGGGGTGGACGACTCGACTCACGGGTCCGCTTTTTAAAAAAAAAAGAAAACAAAAGACACTTGAAAATCTTTTCAAAATTTTCCATGTAAATTTGGAACTAATAGATATCACATAAACTTTTTTACCTTTGTGTGAAAAAGACAATTATGGTACAATCCCTTCAACTTTCAGCTCGAAAAATGGGAATTGTAAAAGTCGCTTTTGTTGTGTAGTACAGCATATAGACAAGAACGCGTGCCCACAGAGTGTGAGTGTGTAAACCTAAATCTTCACCAATTACCACTCAACACACATACATTTGAAGCACATAGAGTGATACATCTATCTGGTCCTACAAACAGGCGTGCGAGATCTTTTATTAAGATCCGTGTCAGATTGTTCGATCGAGTAGTCTGTATCAAGTTTAAATCGGTATAATTATTGATTCAAAAATATTTTAAAAAATAATAAAATAAAAATAAAAATTTAAAAAAAAGATTAATAGGTCTGGTAAGTTTGAATCAATCTAATTCACTTATCCAGATAAATGTTAAAAATTAATAAAATAACATAAAAATTAAAGGAAAAACATTGTATGAGTATGCAGACTCAAGAGCGCGCTGACTCGCAAACGTTCATCTTCAAGATGGACGTTGGGTAAATTGCATTGAAAAAAAACAACTTTTGGATTGTGCAAACTATATTCCTAAAAAAAATACATTTAAAACTCTAAAAAGAAATATTTTATTTACATACATCATCACCTTGGCCTATATCATCCATCCGTAAAAATTTTGGATAAAAAACCATCTTTAAGATGAAATTTAGAGAGGGAATGCATGTGTACATATGTTGATAGACTCATAGAAACCCCATCTAAAGTTAAAAAATAGTGGTTCATGTAGTCCCGAGATAGAAGGGACCTAATAAGATATTAAATAGGCTTACAAAAAGAAAATATATATATATAAAGGGGTTTAAGAAGAAAAAAGGCGGAGATCTATACTATCTTGGAACCGATTAAGTCCAAACTAATTCCATATACATAGTTGTAAACTATCACAACTATACTACATGTAGTGTAATACATTGTATTATGATATGTATGCTCCACCGTCCTCCTTAATAGGGACGCATGGTAGAACTGTCATCCATCTACCCATGAGAGCACATCATCTCTACCGATCATGATAGAGATTGGATGATACATGAATACGAGTAGTATAACACACTATAGTGCTGGTAGCATGGTAAATTTTTGAGAAAATATCTCTTTATCTTTTATTTTTAAGTTTTATTTTACAATAGATCCAATATTTTAAAAGATATCTTGGGGCATTAAAATTGTAGATTTTATTAATTTAAACATTTTTTTTAAGCCAAAAAAATCTAAAGTACATGTCGTTTCTAAAAGTCATCCTCCCAAACTTCTAAAGAGAGAAGAGTTTCATGGAGCTGAGAGGTTATCGGGAAGAGAGAGAGGTGTTTGGAGAAACATGGGACGAGAAAAAGAGAGAAGCATGGTGTATATAAAGGAAGAGAGAGAAATCATTGAGTTTAGAAATAACATGTCTTTCTCACATTTGTTTAGGTTAAAAAATAGGTTTAAAGTAGCCAAAAGGTAATAAGATATTTTTTGAAGCCTTGGATTTATCAAAAAATAAAACTTAAAAATATGAGATATGGAGATATTTTTTTCATTTTTTTTGGTAGATCAATAGGGAATGTAGGCCCATACCCGTGTTTAAAAATAATTAGTAGTTTTCGAACGCATCAATGAGAATGAAAACCTAGATGGTAGCACGATAAACTTAACAAAAATAAAAGCACAAAAAAAGTGGAAACACAAAAAATGATACTATTCTAAAAAGTAAAAAATAAAAAAGATAAAATTAAGGTTATCCCAAATACTTTCCAACAATAATAAGGACAAGGCCAAATGTCTAAAATCATTGGGGCAAAGACATCTTTCACTTAATAATCATTCATAAAAAGGTCCCCACCAATAAAAGAACAGCCTTTTCTCATTAAAATAGGTGTAGTTTTGTATCAGCCATTGAATGGAGAATATGAAGCCAAGCCATTGTAGAGCCAAAGGTGGGTACCATTAGGTCAATGGGCTCGGACCCAAATGGACCACGTGCTCGAGCCTGGTCCCACACTCACCATGTGATTGTGTTGCCATTTTTGAGACAAAGCCATAATTTATATTAATTCTTAGATTATCTAACCCCTCAATAAGTTAGCCCTCAAAAGGCAATTAATTATTTAATACCCACAATTTTCGTCGGGATAACGATTCTTTGCCGGTCAAAAACCAGTGGCAGGACTAGGATTCCGGCCTGAACTACTGGTCTTGGCGGCCGGAATTTAAGGCATATTTTTATACCTCAACTATTTAATTCTTAATATATTTATATTGGACTATATTTTGTACAAAACTAATTTTTTTGGGTTCCATGTGTTGGTTGGAAGGAAAACATTTCGATCATGAAGTATCTTTCACTTAGTCTAAACCATCATCTCTAAGTAAAGGCACCATTTGTTATCTTACATTATTTTATTCTTCCTTAATTTATTGTTTTCTATGATTAGTGTTTCTTTATTTTCCTTTTTTGGTGGCATTGATCCAAGGGAAAATGAGGTTTGGTTTCCATTCTCATAGTGTCAATAACTGACACATTTTCCCTCGTCATCTCTCTCACGTATGCGCACATGCACACGTACGCACCCAATTATAAGGGACAAGAAGTGAGACATTTTTGGGGTAGGGGTGTTAATGACTCGGATGGGTTTGGGCCGACGCTGATCTGGCTTGATCCAACAGGAGTATTAGCTGCACCTAGACGTTTTCCAAAGCCATATGGGTCCAAGTCGTTGGACCTGGATCTAACCTTCATGATAGGGTCAGATCTGGTATCGATAAAAGAAGATTAAATTTTATTATGAATATTTTATGAAGAATGATCCTATAAGACCTTTCTACGTTTATATGTATAGGACCTCAAAAGATCATCATTAAATTTGACACAGGGGTCTAAAAAAGTCAAATCCCACACTTAGATTATAACTTTTTTAGAGATATGTGCCAATTTTAATGGTGATCTTTTGGGGTCCTACACACATGGGTGTGGGAGGGTCTCATAGGATCATTATTCATATCTCATAGTACATAAAAGTAAGGATTGTATTGAGACTATTTACTATTATTGTAAAGACATCACAATTACTCATACTTGTAAAAACATCACAATTACTCATACTTATTAGATGTCAAAATTTATGACTTAAGATATATTATGAAGTTCAAAATTTTTGTTTTGAACTTTGAGTCTAATCAATAACACACTTTCAGCCACCTAATTTAAAGTTTAACTGACAAGAGTGAGTGTGACCTCCTCTTATTAAAAATGAATTGTCTCTTTGTATACTTTTTTGTAAATTATATTACATATATGCATATATATTATATATAAATATTGGCTCAAGTGGGGTTAACCTTGACTCGTGCTCGAATTAACTGATCATTTCGATACTAGACTGATCCATTGGGTCCAATATTTGAGTCCAAAACCGAACCATGTTGGGTCAACTCATTGGGTCGGCAGGACCACCCAGCCCAATTGCCTCCCCTAGTTACTGGGAGGTTTGCCAAGGACGCCCTATTGGCTTTTGGCCTAGCCTTGCTTGACATTTCATGAAATAAGGTATGGGGCCAGGCCCAAGCCATATATTTATGAGTAGTTTACGAATCTAAAATGAATTTTTTTTTTTTGAAAATAATCATCTAATGATTTTTAAGTGGATTGCAAAATTTTAAGCTGAAAAAAAAGTCTCAAGGAAATATTTAACACAGGGGAGTAATGTACAGTACGGTCCAATGGGAAAATAAAATACACACATGGCTTTATGCTATGCTAGTAAGAAGAGTAGACGAGAGAGAGGAAGGGGAGGGGGGAGGGGAATGTACCGGTGGTTACAGTGGTTAATAAGTCTCCGATTAAAAACACCATTATTTCAAGAAGTATCAGATATTTTTAAGTCTATTAAAAACTCATAATTTTTCAAAAGATATTAAAATAATCAAGGTTTGAAAATTTGGTAATTCCGATCCATATTAGGAATTATCAATACTGTTCTGGATCTCTCAATATATCTGAAACCAGTCGAGTGTGGTCAGATCTCTTGCCAAACCCGCCAATTCTTTGAGAAACCGACCATATGTGTCAACCCGTCTGAACCAATTTGAATGGGAAATTTTAAATACATTTTTTAAAGTTTTTTTTTGTAAGTCTATTTTTTAATTTTTTTAAAAACAAAAGACACATTTAACCAATAGAGCCCCACCAAGTGACATCACCTTCACGTTGTCCCCACCAATTAATTGTATCCCACCAACTAATTGTACGCACCACCAACCTTCAAGTGTGCACACACTCTACAACCGTGAGGCTTTTATATACGTTTAAGTTTCATTAACTCTTCGGTATAAGACAAATTGTCCCATTTTTTCAATAGGGCCAGAGTAAACTTTGGGCCTCTCTCGTTATATATATATATATGAAAAAATATAATGCAATTTCTACTATTTCTTTTACAAACCTAAAAATCTAGATTTTTGATAAATTATAGTGATTTTTGGAAATTTTTGAAGGCTGAGACCAGCCGATCCAACCGATATACCGTGTCGGATTGCCGATCCAATACGGTTTTTGAATAGAACGTATGTAAATGTCTGTTTTTTTTTTACTTTTCACGTAAAGAAAATTTAAAAAACTTCTTCCCTATTTTGATTTTAATGTCGTTTTTTTTTATAATTTCTTGAAACTTTCCTTCTCCTTATTGATTAAAATTATTTTGAGTTTTGGTTTTGAGATATGCTGATAACTCACTAAGAGTGGGACTAAATCAAGATCCATAGTTTTTAACAAGAATTGTCATCAAAGTTTTATCCAACATTAATGTTAGCTCATGAAAAATCATATTCCGAAAAAATTACTACTAAAGTATTCTAAAGAAAATATTCTTCCAAAAACCATATGTCCTTAAAAAATTTGGAGCTAGAGGAAGAGTAAACCAATAAAAACTCTCCTTTGTTGTAAACCAATAAAAACTATTCTATAAATATCTTATGTTTTCACCATATCTTTTTAGTCAAATTTGAAATATTCAAGATTTCTTAATTTACCTAATTTTTGAAGATTTGTATTTTGCCCTATATTTTGGCTTTAGATTTTTTGAACCAAGCCCCATTTTTTGATTGGCCAAAATATTATTAATTTCATGACTTGCTAACTTTGGTCATAGTTGAAAAGGTCTCCAATTAAAACACGGATTTTCACAAAATATCCACTTTTTAAAATCCGTAAAGAAGTTTGAATTTTTCAAAAAATCTTTAAAAAACACTTCTTTTTATGGAATATATATATATATATATATATATATATATATATATATATATATATAT
>NW_006495805.1:83026-97407 GCF_000471905.2 Amborella trichopoda | reverse complement strand
CATTAAAGTTGGCACAGATCTATAGAAAAGTTGTGACATGGGTGTGGGTGACTTTTCTATAGATCCTTGCCAAATTTAATGGTGATCCTTTGGGGTTCTATATACATGGGTAGGGGAGGGTTTATAGGATCATTTCATATATATATATATATAGAGGGAAAAGATAGGATTAGCCCACTTCTTTGTATTTGTGTGTGTATTTTTGTATTTTTTTTTTCTCATAAAACATCCACCTTGTTTTGATTTTAATGTCCTCATTTTTAAAATATCTTAAAACTTCCCTTCTCTTCGTTAATTTAAAATATTTTTGAGATAAGCTCAAGAAGAGTGGGATTAAATCAATATTCTTGATTTAAACAAAAAAAGGTTTCGTCAAAGTTTTCACCAACATAATATTCCCAAGAAAAACCGTATACCAAAAGAAATGTTCCCAATGTATTTTAGGAATAAATATTCTCCCAAAAACCATATTGCCACAAAAAATTATAGAGTTAGAGGAAGAAGAGTAAACTAATGAAAGCTCTTCTTTTCTGTAAACAAGTAGGATTAAAATATTTGAATTTGCATACATACAAATTGATGAGTAAGAGAAAGCCTTTTTTTTTTTTTTGGGTAATTCAATGGGGATCAGTGTTCATAAAATCAAACTAGAACGGTTAATCGGACATGGACCGATCAACTGGCTGATTCAACTGTTCTAACCTAGCAAGTCTCGAGCGGCCAAAAAATTGTTGAAAAAAATGAAAAAGATGTAAAAAAATGTACTAAAATATGAAAAGCATATAAAAAATGATTAAAACAAAATATATTCAAATGAAATGAAGTTGAAAATTAATTAAAAAAAATGGATTTTAGAAGTGAGTATTAATGACGAAAATAATTTTTAATATTTACCATAATGTAAAAAGTATAAAAAATGTATTACAAATCAAATTCATTATTTTTGGGATTTTATAGACGTTTTTTTGAATTTTTATTTTTAAAATACCGGCCGATCACCAAACCGCCTGAAATCGAAACCGGCATGGCCTGTTCCGATCTAACCGGGCGGTTACCTGTTAGATCGGGTGGCTTTTCAAACTATGGTGGGGATGACGAGCCCCTACCCGTTTTTGAAATTGTTGGTGGGTTTTTAATGCTTTAGGGGAGAATGAAAGCTTAGACTTTAGTTAGGACAGCGGTACTACAACTATAACCCCAACCCCATTCTCAGTACAAGAAATCCTTTAATTATAATTGGTTTAATTTTTTGGAAAAGTATAGAATGAGACAATTTACCTTTGGTATAAGATGGTTACATTTATCTTGACCATTGGATGTGAAATTCGGTGGCTACAATTATTCTATTGACCAAGTTCAAACTTCAAAAGAAATTTTCGCAAACTTTGTGACATCCAAACTATCAACTTTCATATCGAATGGTTGTAAGTAATTGTGACCACCTTGTAGATAAGGTAAATGGTCTCATTGTATACAATCCCCATTTTCTTTAGTAATGTTATTTCATTGGTGTATACACCTCAACAATTTGGATGATCCACTATTTCAAATATATAAATTTTTGAGTTTTTGTTAACTGCTATCTTGTACTAAGGTTCTTGTTCTTTTTCCCTAATGGTACTCATAAACCTCCATTTGTGCTTGTGATTTAGGAAAAGTATACAATGAGATTATTTATTTTTGGTATAAGGTGGTCACAATTAATCTTGATAGTTGGATATGAAATTAGATGGCTATGTTTATTCCATTGATCAAGCTCAAACTTCAAAAGAAACTTTCTTGTATATTGCGACACACCCAAACAATCAGATTTTACATCTGATGGTTGTAAGTAATTGTGAGGTAAATGGTCACATTGGATATAATCTATGTTACTAATTAATGTGATTGTCATGTCGTTTCATTATATGACCCAATGAAATCATTGGATATTTTATCTAATAATACTGGAAAAATCATACAATATTATTGTGTTGAATAGAAACATAGACAAATTATTCGTCAAATAACATAAATGCTACCAAGTCATGGTATAAATTATTATTCAAAGACTTTATTGTACCATCATAATAACCGCAAATTGTAATTCGATTGCTCATCTAATTTTTTCACTCTATTTTTTTAAGCCAAAGTAGAAATTTTCAGTCTTTTAACTTACCTAAATTTTTTACTTATGTAGTTGATTACAAATTTATTGATTTACCGATATATTGTTATTACCCGACTTACTAACTATGGTTTGCATTTGGTAATTATAAAATTCGATTTTCCAAATACAGATAAATGCAATTTTATCTTTTACACGGGAAATGTATTGTTTGTACCAAGAGATACATGGTGAAGGACAGTCTTTACAATCGTGATGTTTTTAAAATCACCGAGTACAATCGTGATTCCAGGCACTTTATGGCCAAAAAACCTAAGAGTTTAAAAAAATCCAACAGTACACGTTCTATGCAACTTAGACCCAACTTAACTTTTTTTTTCATTTTTTTTTTCCAAAATACACTTTTTATATAAATACCACCCCAATTAAATAAAACATAAAAAAATACTCAAACTACTCTCTCTTACTTTTTCCTGACCCACTCCTCTCTCTCCTCTATCTGCCGTCCGGCAGTAGAACACTTTGTAAAGGGCGGTCCGACGGTAGATATTTTGGGTAATTGTAAATGATCCGGTAGTAGATGCTACTAGATTCCAGGACTCCAGCACTATTTATAGGGTGGTCCAGTAGTAGTCTGTTTCAGTCTGATAGTTGTCTTAAGGCGGTGCGTTACGTAAGTTTCTGTAAAGGGCGGTTCGGCATGCGATGGTGCATTCCGGTAATGTGCTACTAGGGTCCAAAAGTCAACGTCAAATCTGGTCAGAATATTTTTTTTTGTGTACGGGAAGGGCCTTTTTGTGTAAAAAAAATAAACTTTTTTTCTTAAGGGGTATTTACATAAAAAGTTTTTTTGGTAAAAAAAAGTGAGAGACAATGTTAGGTTGGGGATAAGTTGCATAGAAAGTGAGGTCTTGAGGGTTTTTTTTGTAACTTTTTCTAACCCTAAACTCAACCGAGTCCACTCGGCTCCTTGACGAGCCTGGTGCATCTGGAGCTACGTAAAAAAAAATTTAAAATAAACATAAAAATATAGAATTAATGTGTAAAATTTGTATATGCAATTTGGATTTTTTTTCATAATGATTTGTGGACGTTTTTTGTCTCGTGCTGTATTTTTTATATTTTCCTATTTTTTGGAACATTTTCTAAGTTACTCGGCTTCCCACGGGCCATCTAAGGTCCGAGACGAGTTAAAAAGCATTGCTTACAATAATTGATCTTGGAGGAGACTCTCAAACCGGGGTGGATTTCCCCCGGGCCTTTGATAATTATTTCTTGTTTGGACGATGAAAATGCTCAATAGAAGCATACCGACACGTCTTAGAAGTTTAAAAAACCTAAAATACCCTTCACTTTTTTCGGAAATTATTTTATTATTTCAGACCAGAGCTTTCACTTTGGAAAAGCCCCTGTTCTTGAATGAGAACAATCCCATTGGTTCAAAACCAAAAAGTATTGGTAAAATGACTAGGCTACAAACCTTTTGGTTAAGCAATAACTATTTAAGAGGGTTATACTGAGACCTATAACAGCTCAAATGAGCTTTTATTTGTTCAACAATAAGTTAGGAGGTAGTATAAATGAGTTGAATCATATCTCTTCATGATGTTCATAGTCATTTATGTGGAGGATTTTGTTGTGTAATGGGCCATTGCACGAGCATTGTTGAGTTCACTCTCTTTGTCAATTTTTTCAGTGATGGGGTTGCCTTAACAGTTGGGAAAATGCAAAAATTTAGAGCTTCAAAACCTTTAATTTCTCGGGTCCAGGCAAGCTACTTATCCTAAAAATGGGGCCGACCCTTTGGCCGAGCCTGACTGGCCATCTCTCCAAGGTCTCGAGCCCAGCTGGCCTGCTCTTGTGGGGTCTGGGCCCAGCTGGCAGGCTCTCTAGGGTCGCCCGCTAGGGGTGGCAATGGACCCGGACTTGACCTGGGATCTAAGGGGATAGACCCAATCCGGGTCGGGTATGGGTCCCAAAATTGGACCCTGTGGGTAGGGTCCGGGTTCAAATCTTGGAGCCAAACACTATTCGGGTTTGGGATAATGTTTGGATCCGAGTCCGATCGGATCCGGATCCAGGTCTTGGTTCGGGTCCGGGTCCGGTGAAATTTTTGGGTCCCAATATATTTAAATATAACTAAATACATAGATATTATAATTTTTGGGTCGGGTCAGGGTCTCACACTATATTTTCGAGTCTAGGTCCAAGTTCGGTGAATTCGGGTCCGGTTGGATCCCCTGTTTCAAATTGCTGAAATACTTATCCGGTTTCAAAGTGGACCAACCCATTGCCACCCCTGTTGCCCGCCCATTTGCCAGCCTTACATAATTGCTGAAATACTTATCCGGTTTCAAATTGGAAATAATTCAAAAAGATAAGCTACTGGTTTACCATTGGAAATGAAAGTGATTCTAGGGATAGGACAAAGTTGTTTTTCCCATGAATAAGCAACAGTTCCCAAGCAAAGGGTGAGGGCCATTATTCCATTTGCCACTCCAGTAAATAGCTAGTTTTAAAGTAAACATTTCATACAAGAATTGGGAGAGCCTATTGTTATCCTCTTTTCTTTTTCTTTTTTTCCCCTTTTTTTTTTTTTTTTTTTGTATGAAGATCCCATCACTTTTTGAGAGCCAAATTTCATAAAATTGTTAGCAGGGGTGGGAGGAGTTTTGAGAGATTCGCAAAATATTTTCTCTTATGCTAGTCCATGTGGGATTTCAACAGCAAATCAGGCCGAGCTTTGCTCTCTTATGCATGGTTTGATGATAATACACAATAAGGGAATTGTTGGTGCAATATTGGTGGAAGGAGACTCTCTTAAAGTTATCAAGTGATGCACTAGGGAGTAAAAGGGGCCATGAGTCCTACAACTTTTCTGGTTGAAGATTTTGCAAATATGTGTAGTTTTGAATGTATCCTTTACTCATGTGTACCGTAAGGCGAAAGAAGCGGCTGATCGTCTTGCCAAACTAGGGAGTTCTTTGCTGGACCTCGTCATCTTTGACGACCTGATATAAAACTTGTAAATGTTGCTTGTTGAAAATTAATAATAAAAGTGTTAGTTTTGTCAAAAAATTCATAAATTTGATGAAAATATATTTCTTAAAATATTCATGAAAAGTGTAGTTTGATTGATGAATTCACAACACAATTGGACGGATGTAGTTTTTGAATTGAGACTAAGAAGACAGATATACATTCTTTTATCTATAGCTTGAGCTTGAGCCAATGAGTTCGAAGACAAATAAACAGTTTGGTGGATTGAACAACTTGGACCGATCTTGAGCTTGAGACTAAGACTAAGAGGACATGGACTCGGACGGGTGAGTCTGTGATCCCGCATGACCGCATCCTTCACGGAGAAAGGGTCTATGGCAGATAGTAGAAATGTAATGGGACCGACCGGCATCCAAGTGGTTAAAGCCGGACACTATACTCTAAACCTCCTTATTCCGATCCTACCACCGAAATCCAGCTAATGCGCATCAAATTACCAGAACTTATACAACTCTGCTAATTTTTCCAATATGAAAGATCTAATCGTGTCAAACAACAATAATATAGAAAAATAGGGATAAAAATTGATTATTTGCAGCCCACTGCCCTCCATTAGCGTCCAACCTATTGATTGGACGGTGATGACCTTGTTAATGGGTATGAGGACCATGTGGATCATTACATCATGCTGGAACGCTGTCTTCCTATCCGAAACAATGTCATGGCAAGAAACTGTCAATTTCCTTATCTACAGCCCATCGAAATTACGCCTGTTCTTAAAATTTGGGAGTATGGCATTCATCAAAGCCTCTTGGAACCGATGAAAATTAATGGTTATCATTGAAAATCATCGAGGATTTAGATGGTGAGCGATTTTTTTTCATTTACATACCCTTAATCGGGCATATAAATATAAATAAAAATTCAGAATTGCTCTGATTATCCCAATTTTTTTTTTCTTTTTTTTTTTTTTATTTAAATGCCTCAAATCGGGCAATCCAATCAAAACTAACTGCTCGATTATGGAGACCAAGTCCAATCCCAATTTATCTGTTTAAAACACATTTAAGTATTACAATTTTTTTTTTTGGGGAGGGAGGGAAAAAGAAGGGGGCAATTTAGTACGGAAGGAATTTTCTACATATAGCAAGAATAGAACTCAAGATGTCACATTATGAAGTCAGAGATCGAAATTCTTGTGAGTACACTACTAATAGATGCGATTCGGCGCATGCCCAATCCTAAGGAAATGAGGGTATGCTTCAATATTAATTTGGATACATTTGCTTTTTGCCCTATTCTCAAATCGTTAGTCACAAATGTTTGGTAAGTAGGAAGTATTAAATTTTATCGCCTATGGAAATCTAAAAATAGGTAGTCTCTTGGTCATAATGATTGGGGGACAAAGGGCCATACACTAATGTCCAAGGGTTGAATCTCGTATCACCCAAAAAAAAACAAATACGGAATTCTAGCATGAGGCTCTTGCACCATTAAATTAATATAAGTCTGTTAGATTCTCTAAAAAGATTAGAAAAAATGTTAAACCATTGATTCTCTAATATTAAAAACATGCTAACTACTTGAAAACTTTATTTTGTTTCCACTTATTGACTTTGCATGTGCCACATGCAGTGCTTAATAACCTCTAAATGTTGGTGTAATCCACAAATATTGATAATTATACCATGATATAAATATAGTTAACAATAATATTACGTAATTACCATTTAATTACTATGCATGATTGATAACATGGTTTGTTGGGGCATGGGGGATGGTTGTGTGCACTTTTGAGTCAAGTGAGGCTACAAGAGCTCTAAGATCCTTATCAATTGTTATTATTATTGTATTGTCCAAATTAACATGTTATCTTAGGACAAGAGGAATCGTTTATGTGTACGGAGCCAACCAAATTTAGGCAAAACTTAAACATCGAATAAATTATTCTCAATTATATCATGACAACATGACAAACTTAACTTCTTTAGCAACAATTCTATGCGCCTCATACTGGTCAACTTAGGTAACCGGCCGGGGCCCAATAATAATGATGATGATGATAATAATAATATACGATGAGACAATTATGTTTTATACATAAAAGTATCCAAAAAAAAAAAAAAAGACCAAATCACGGCATATAAAATTAAATGGCTTGAAGGTGTCATTTCTATACACACTGTACTAGAAAAGATTTGTAGAACTCTGGCGCAGTCATATGGTACATCCTCAATTGTGCTTAAATACGCGGTTTTACATTCGACAGCTATGAATGTTTTTGACCTTATCCCAAAAGTAAATAGTTCAAATCGTACAATAAAATTGTTAAGATAAACAACAGAGTGACATTACCTCATTGGCTTAGAGAGGTTTTCATGTTTATCTTGGAGTTAACCAAAGATTAAGGCTCTATTGTCTATATAGTTTGATAATGAGGAGAATCATGATGGCCATGAAGACAAAATAAATTCTAAAGTATTCTTTTGGGACAAGGGGTCCTTACATGTCTACCCAAGAGTCAACTAAGCAAGGACAAGATTTGAAAATCTTAAGGTTGAGACCCTTAAATGATGGATTTTTCAAATAAATGTAAAGGTTGAGACCCTTAAATGGTGGATTTTTTTTCGAAAATGACCATGATATATATACATGGCATCCTTGAGTGGTGTATTTTTCTAATAAATCTAAAGGTTGAGACCCTTAAATGGTGGATTTTTCTTTAAAATTGACCATGATATATATACATTGCACGTCTCTCTCTCTCTCTCTCTCTCTCTCTCTCTCTCTGTCTCTCTCTCTCTCAAAGCATAATAAGAAAATGAAAAGTTGTATCGGCATCCGAGGTATAGGAAGGAGGCAGGTAGGCATTTATGAAAAAAAAAAATGACTTGTTTTTCCCATATCAATTATATTGGGCTGGTTATTTAAAAAGGAGAAAATTTAAGTAGCTCCTTTGGTAGGTGGTTAGGGTGTAACGGCTTCATCAATAATGCCCAAGTTAGAATCCCACTTAACACCAGGAAGAAAAGTAATGATTTTTCAAAAATTCAAAATGTATTGAAAATGGAAGCATATCATAAGAAAATCATTACTCTGTTCAATCTTTTGGCTATTATGGTTCAGCGTTTGATGTAAATACGAGTGTCAAAAATATCAATCTTAAAATTAGCTTTTCAAAAACACATATTCTTATACCATTTAAAAAAGGGGTAAGGTGGAGTTTTAGGGAGCATTAAGTATTTTTCTTGTGAGATTTTAAGGGGAAAAAAGCCAAAAAAACAAAAGTGGCTAGGTTTATGAGGTGTGAGACACAAGTGTCTTGTTCTAAATGTGACGCACAAATGACCATGGACATGTATATCCATGTTATGGTAGCCTTTAATGAACAAAACTTCTAGTTGGTTTAGACTGATTCTTTAGAGGATGTGTTTAGACGATGTGGTTTCCATTAGGCCTAGGCATTATGAAAAAAAAGTAAAGACCCATAAACTTGTTATGAAAACACTATGGGCATGAAAACCCTTATGATTGCTCTAAAACATATTTCAACCACTAATTATGAAATTTATAGTTCAAGATATAATAAAGATCTAGTAGTTTTTGGGCATTTGAAAATGGATGGTCTAGGTAATATATTTCAATGAACACTATTTTTCATAGGTAATATATTACAATATACATTATTTTTGAATACTTGAAATCCTTTTTCTTTTACATTTATAATATTCAAAGTCGAGATGATCGATTAGAAAGTTTTCCAATGATGAAACTGTAATTTTTATGACACTTAGAGACATGGCTTTACTTATGCACAAGGTCATATTTTAACCTTTTCCTTCTTTAATGATTAGAAAAGAAATACGATATGAGAATACAAAATAATTTCCATTTCTATACAAAGTATGCATGTGAATTGCAAAGCTTTCTCCTTGATGATGATGCTAATAAATATGATATGCAAGAAGAATAGTAATAGTAATTATAAATGTTTGCTAACATGGTTTGTTGGTTTTGTAGTAATATTGGAAAGTATACAATGAGACCATTTATTTTTGGTGCAAAGTGATCACAAGTAATCTTGACCATCGGATGTGAAATTGGATGGTTGTATTTATTCCATTGACCAGGCTCATTAAAAGAAATTTTTTCAAACTTTGTGATACACCGAAACTATCAAATTTCACATCGGATGATTGCAAGTAATTGTGGCATCCTTATATCAAAGCTAAATAGTCTCATAGTATACAATCCCTAAATGACCCAGCGTTCCAATTTGGTAAAATTTGGACAATTCCTGAGTCAGACCAGTGATTTTCAATCACTCACTAACAGTAAAAAAAAAAAGTGTGCAAAACAACACGATGAGATTGTCTCTTTGGGTACAAAAGGGTGGTGTGCCACCACAATAATCAACTAATCTTAGACAAAAATCAAGCTCTGGGTATTATAATGATGATGATAACCATGAAATTAAAAATGAAAAATGAAACCCTAGCATGTTCTCATGCATGAAAGGGCTCAAATGTCTATCATGGAGTCAACCAGGCAAACACAATGTTTAAATCTAAGACTCAAAAAGGGTGGATTTTTCTAATCAGAACCATGTGACACACAACCATAAGACTTCCCAATTTGCAACTACCCTCTTCTTGAAATTGTAGGTCAATAGGAACTAAATTTTATTTCTTTTGGATAAGATGGTTCCTAGTGGTTTTGGGAAACAAGGGGCATGTCTTATCAATTTTAAAATTTGTATAGAGCTCTAGATATTTTGAAATTTTAGGTATCTATGGGGAAGAGGTGCATATTTCTTCTCTTTCCTATTATTCCTATATTTAGGGGCAATAATGGGGTTTTGTGCTCTTGGCCTCGGGGTTAGGGCAGTCAAAGCTCAAGGGTTCCAAGTTCTTACATTCCAAAAAAAAAGTATAATAAAATATAATAAAAAATAAAAAATAAAAAATTATCATTAACAACAAAAACAGCCAACATCAATAACAATAATAATAACAAACAATAATGTAAGAATTACAATTCTATGATCGCTTAATTATAAACAACAACAACAATAATAATAACAAACAATAATGTAAGAATTACAATTCTATGATCGCTTAATTATAAATAACAAAATGATAGGAGTAGTCATGCACCCTTGACGTGGGTGGTCAACGTAGCAGAGCCTCAACACTGAATCAAAGATTTTGTTCTTACCCCGTTGACATATGGAAAAAATTAATATGAGGAACTACAACCATTACCAAGAAGCTAAATTAACATGCTACCATGATTTAAAGATAATAAGCAAGATATGTAATGTCTCAAGATTGAACAAGGACCTTCCAATCTTTAGACTGCAAGATCTAAGTGTTGATCAGAGCACTAGAAGGTTATTTCAATTCATATAATGACTTTATTACCTTGCAAATTTTATTTTGTTTACTTTTAATAGTATACTCTTTGGATTGTAACTAGTATATTTTTTATTTAATTTTTTTTTTAGAAAGGAACTTTTAACATCCATTTGAAATACTTACAAATTAAAATTGGCTACATTGGATATTAAAATTCCAATAGAATGAATTTTTTTACAGGATAAAAAGTACCAACAAAATCTATACCTTTCTTTTGTTATACCCTTTAGCAACAGGTTGTGCTTTATGTTTATCAATACTACCATCATCCTCTAGTTTTCTTTTAAAATTCATTTACAATCAATGGATCTTCTCCCGCTAGAAAAATACCAACTCCCACACATGGATTTTAGTTATAGAATCCGTTGCTACATTCATAACATTAATTCAAGAATTAGATTCATCAAAATCAATAGCTTCTTTGTAATTGGAGTGTTCAATAATGTCTTGACAAACTAAGTCTTAGTACTGATCTAATGTGTCTACGTAAATAAAACTTTGACATTTTTTAAAGTGATGCGGTGCAATTGTAATTCTAGAACTCCTCCGAGGTTCTCTACCGTCTACAATAGAGAGGTTCAAGGACATCACTCCCACTATCCATGAAGTTATCAATATTTCCCACCTTATGTTAAAAACTTTCCATGTTTCTATTCACTTATTTGTTTCTACTAACTCATGTATATCTACAAGATTACATTTATCTATTTTGATATATTCTTCTACGAAATATACATCTAAATACTCAACCAACTTTTAGTCTCATGATCATAAAAACTATAACCCTTAGAGATGTCAAAGCACCTTATAAATAAGTATATTTTAGTTTTAGCCTATAACTTGGATCTCTCATGGCTTGGGAAAAGAACATGAGCAATACTACTCCGAATTCTCAATTGATTCAATTGCGTTTTACTTCTAGTAATGTCAATATATAAAAGGCTTTCACTACTGAAATTGCGGGAACTCCTTTTAAGATATTGTTTGTACCCAAATTTGCATGGAGGGAGCAAGATCCCTTCACCTCAATCAGTGTTTGAACAATGTCGATCAGTGGTAGATAGAAAGTGTTCCTCGAATTATGAGCTTATGAAAAATTGACTAAGAAAGGCTCTTTTGGCAGGCCACATGCCATGTCAGCTAAAGATCGCCAAAAACCAAAGAGAAGTTTAAGAACAACAGAGAAAATGGGGGGAGGCTTTTGAGAAAGAGTTTGACAAAATATAAACTAAAAGAAAATGGGAAACGTAGAGTGGGCCTACTTGTAAGCCTAGCCCGGCACCCAGAGTTGGGGCACACAAAGTGTGTCGGACAGAGGGGACCATTCTCCTTTGTGATTAGAGTGTTCAATCAGATAAAATCGATTTCAAGTTCTTTGAGACGGAGAGAAGTCTTTGAGGCCAAGAAGACCATAGTGGTCTAGATTCTGCCTACGAGTGGTCCTAAACCCACTTTTCAGGACTTTTTGATGGTTTGAGGGCCAAAAAAACGTCTGAGTTTTAGCCATTGTAGTCTCAAAGAGGTTTAAAAGGTCTAAGGCTTCAAAATTAGGGTTTTTAGATTTGAGGGGTAGAAGAATTCTTTTTGGCAGTGGCAAAGTTTCAGAGCAATTCGAAAAAATATGGTTAAAACTCAGTCAAATGAGCATTTTTTATTGGCTCAAGTATATAACAACCTAGGAGAGGTGAAGGCCTAATCTGGATCGTCAATCTCACCTTGCCCCTGCTTCGATCATGTGACCTATGTAGGAGCACAGGCTCTAATGGGCCCCTAGCCAAAGGTGGTTCCCCATCATAGTGGGCCCACATGTCTTGAGGTGTGCATTATTGAGTCGTTGGGGTTTCGAGTAATTAAAGGTAGATTATGGCCTAATCTAGGGCAAGGACTCTTCAATTAGGTTTAGGGCTGATTTGATGAGTATTATGAGCAGACATAGGCTGAGTTTGAAGTTTTTAAAGGGGGTTTAGCCTAATTAGGAAGTTTTACTTAATGGTATGACTTAATTTAGAAGGTTTTGGTTGCATGTCTTTTAGGGCTAATTAATCAAGGTCGGATTCACACCTATTTGGTAATTCCTGTTTGTATTTTAGGGTGAATGGAGTGTGGATGTGGTCCCAAATGCAATTTAGGCTAGAAAGGGGGTGTTTTGGTGGGGCAAAAGCCACATTTTGGGTCTAGGGCAAGTCTAGGAAGGCTCTAGTTGTGGACTTGATGGATTTTGTACAAGTGTTAGAGAATCCCCTTATCTAGGGTAATGTGTTTTTATATGTACATATCAACATACAATGATTCACCCAAAAAGGTTGATGATAAGTTAGCATGGCTCATCGTTAATAGCATCATGACCAAAAGTGTTGTATTACTACTTCGAGTGATACCATTTTATTGGAGTGTATATGGTATAGTTTTATGGAATATATGGTATAGTTTTATGGAATATTGTCCTCTTTTTTTTTAACAAAAATTATCAAACAAAATAGAACAATATTTTTCTTTTTATTTTTTAAGGATTTCAATTCTTTTATTTAATTGCTGAACCACTGATTTGAACTCTTTGAACATATTGAGTGCTTCGGATTTTCTACTGACTAGATAAGTGTAACCAACTTATAAATAATTATCAATGAATGAAATAAAATATTCCACAACTCAATGAGTTTCTACACTAAGTGGTCCATAAATATCAAAATAAATAATATATAAATCTAGTCACCCTAACAAAGGGTTTCTACTCATTTTCCCTATAAGGATGGATGACAATTTTAGAAATCTAAATTCATCATTTTTGGAACCAAGGCCTCATTAACAAGTCTAGAAATTCTATTTTGATTAATAAGACCCAAATTCATATATCATAAAAAGAAATTTCCATTATCACACACATCAACATAAGCAAAAGAAAATGAATCTTCGGGCTTTCTCCTATAAAATAATTTTCATATGAATCCCCATTGAATCTTTTCTATCTTTGAAATGAATTTCATATCCCTTAGCATCAAGCCTCCAGACAAAATTACGTAACAATGCATAAGAGCATAAAGAGTATCTAATCGAAGAAATAAATTTCCATTTGTGGTGGCCAACATATAAGTGATAATACCCAATACAGTAGACTGGGAATCACTGTCCATAGAGATGACATGCTCTCTAGCTTTAAACTCCTTAAAATCCACAAAATCCTCTCTCGACATGGATTTGTATTAACTGGCACCCACGAGTCATCCACATATCTATCGGCAATCAAGCAATCAATCACTACATACAAGTAGTAATGACCATGGAAGGGTGTTCTGGGTGCAACCTTTTTTAGGCACTGGGATTTGAAGTATTCTACCTTCCCATACATGAAACACACATCCTTAAGTCCATAGTATATGGGTTTCTTGTTCTTATTTTTGAAGTTTTTCCTTTTATTATTGTTCCATATTTTGATAAGGTTTTTTTGTAAGAAGACTCTCCACTATGAGGGTTTCAAGTTTGAACAATGCGAAGTCCATCGGTCCTTCTTAAATATCTACATCCCCGTTCAAACTTCAACTCACTAGCTAGGTTTTTGAAGTATTAGATTTTTGTAGTTTAAAGATAGTGTAGTCTCAACAAATTCCAATGAACTAGGCAAACTATTAAGTGTTTTCTGGACTTTATTATTTGTCAAAGCATAACTAGGGCTGAGATTTTTTTAGATTGGGTTTGGATCATCCTAGATTCGGATCCAAAGAGTTTACTTCGGATCTGTATCCATTTGGATCTAGAATATTTGAATCTAGATATGGATCCAAAACTATATACAGGATTCGGATATGAATCCAGATCCATATCAGTTCCAATTTTGTATATTACGAAGTTAAAATATAATT
>NW_006495805.1:64446-81519 GCF_000471905.2 Amborella trichopoda | reverse complement strand
ATATATATTATTTCAAAAAATTGGGCCAGATCCAAATTGGATCCACCTATACCCGGATCCAACCCAAATTATCAAATTTTCGATCCAAAACTTGGATCCATACTCAGATCCGCATAGGATCTAAATTTGGGGTTTCGGACCAAACCAGGTAAATTCTCAGTCCTAAACATAACCAACATTATTGAGTTGCATGCCTAATATAATCATTTTTTCACATGTTCAACTACTAAATTACACTCTTAAAGCTTGGAAGAATAATATTCTTGAGTCAATACCCTCGTATTACTTAAGAAAGTTAGTCTAAATAATATTTCCATTTAATTATAGATATCTTTGGCATTTATAAATTCATTGAAACCCAACAACTCATCTTTCGTGTCTGCAGATTTGGGGTCATCCAAATACCACAAACATGATTGCCACAACCATGATTTTCTGGAAGTATGGTTTCATTGTGTTAATGTGACAAGGTGACTTGAAATTACTCCCTATAAAATTATCAGCAGTCTACACATTTTTGTCTCTCACACTATTGGATCTATGAACCTAGCATAATGGATTCAAATCTTCTTGATCAGGACCGAATTAGGTCTAGACTGAGAAAGATTGGGGCCGAAACAAAGTCAGTTCAAATTAACTTGGCTTAGAACTTCAAGCATCAATAGAATGCGACATAAAGAGTTTTACAGATTTAGGGATATGAGAGAACCACATTTTAGGTATGCTCTATTAAAATCCTTATTTTATATTTTATCCTAGGTACAGTGGATAACAGCCAGTTTGTTTTGGATGAATACGTTTGAGAGAGTATAGGAAAAACTTGATGCTTTTCTTTTTAATTTTAGAGTGCCTTGGTCACCTACCTTGGGACCCAATTGCTTGAGAATGAGTATGAGCAATGTTGGAGTAGATCAAGCGTTTAGGGTGTGTGCCAATTTGGCATTGGATACCAAGATTGTAAGAAAATATCTCAAATATATTGGATGGAAGGAGTGACTATTTTATTTATTTATTGTAGTAGTTATAACAAAAATTATTATATTTATTTACTACTCATAACACCACCAGAAATTTTGATAAAATTTTATATTGGCCGCCTATCTATCACAACCAAACCTTTTTTACTTGGGCTTGAAATACGTTAAGAGAATGTTAAAGGTCATCACCCTTCTTATGGCCTCAAGGAGGGTACGGCCTTAATAGAGCAAAATAGTGGATTAGGATTTGTGTAGTCAACTCCAATTAGTTGGAAAAATGGCTTTAACAATGATGATGATCATTTACTACTCACAAATTATTAATATCTTTTAGATCTTAACGATGAATTTTCAATAAAAAAATACGATTTAGTGTGCTTGCAGAATAATAGACTAAGATTCGTGTAGCTGACCCTAACTAGTTGAGAAAAGGCTTTGACTATGATTATGAATTTGCATATGACTAAAATTTCTTAGTTTTATATTATTAAACTTTTTCCTGATGAGTACCATCTCCTCTATGCCTCTCTCTATGTCCCACTTGACTACCATTTCTTGCGGTGAGAGTAACCCATAATATACTGGTTAAGTATAGGACACGGTTTCTACGAGTCCATCTAGAAGTCGACTCTTAAAAATCTATTTTTGAGATGGATTTTCAGACCCAATTTTTAAAAAAACTATTTTTGAGATGGATTTTCAGACTTAATTTTTAAGGACATGTAATCTCTAACATGGAAATCATGAATATAAATAAATAAATAAATTTTCATCAATAAAAATAATAATTTTATGAAGAAAACATTTGGACTATTAGTTTCAATTGTTTTTAGATGGACCACCTATTTGCTTCCATCTTTAAGATGGATGGTTTATACCTTGGGCTGCATATTGTAGAAATGCGATCCAACCCGCATGAAACAATTTTCCTAAAGTATAATATCTGGTTTTTACAACCGTTGATTGGACTTTGTGTGCAGCCGCATATGCAAGGCATGATGCATTGAGGGCTTAAAAACATGTCTAAATATATTCAGATCCATTTTTATCACCAGAAATAGATTAATGAGATGAAAATTGAAATGACAATCAAGATAGAATCGTTTGAGGCCTCGAATCTCCTTCGTTCTAAAAAAATTCATCTTCGAGGTTAGAAAATTAGATATGAAGCGTTATGGTCCACACGTGTTGAAAATCATGGAGAAATGAGGTACAATTATAGTCCCACAAGGTGCATCGGCGGTTGTACCAAGACATTATGGTGACTACGAGGTTAATCACCGTTCCATTAGTGAGTTGGACGCTTGGGAATGAATCGCACCAACTTGTTAAATAGTATATCCCCCTCTCCCTCCATCTTCCAATATGCCATTGATTAAATGGTGATAAACTTCTCACTCAACGTTATTATGATGACCGATCACATTATATTTTTGGAAATGTGTACAATGAGATCATTTACTTTGATACAAAGAGGTCGCAATCATCACTAACTATTAGATTTGAAATCGGGTGGTTGAGAATGTGGCAATTGTTTGGGTACAAAGTCCAAACTAAAATTTTTCCAATGTTGTGACACAATTCTATTTATTAGATTTCACATTCAAAGGCTAAAAGTGATTGTACCAAAAAAATAAATAACTTGATAGTATACAATCCTTTATATTTTTCATACTAATATAAAGGGTTTGTAAGTCAGGACCACCTTCCAATTGATTTTCAGAAAAGGATGTCGTTTGTATAAGGCTAAGGCCCTAAACAATCAAAATGAGGCACACCTTCAAATAGTGTAGAAATATGTTGTTTCGGTATCAAAAATCTTTATAATAGCTTGAATTTAATTTTTATCTCTAATTATAAAATTAAAATTTTAAAAATAGCATAGGTCAAGCAAATCGATGAATACTTAAATATCTTGAAAATTGACGGTCTAATACATTACAATATGCACTATTTTCAAAGCTTGAAATCTTTTTTTTTTCTCATGTCCATACTTCTTAAAGTTTATTCATCAAAACAACATTTCTTAATGAATTTTTGAGGTGTGCCTTAATTTGATTGTTTAGGGCCTCACCCTTATATAAACTTTTTCCTTCAAAAAATACTTTGTAGATTAAAAGATTTTATTTTCCATATTTAATATTATCATGGCTAAATCATGCATCTCGTGAGGTTTAAATCTTAATCCATCTATAAGATGGATTTTTGAAGGGGGCCGCACAAGCACACGTTAGATTAGGGACTCACAGAAACCCCATCCTTCAAAAATGGCGAAATATGATACATGTACAAACCTAGATGCACATCCACCAGAAAAACTGCGAAATAAAGAGTATCAAAATGAGAAAAAAACAATTAAAAAAAAAAATTCTCAGGTAAGTTTTCAACACGATCAAGCTGCACTCATCTCAATACTGTATAATCTCTAAGGACATCATATTCTCTATATGGCTACTGCACAAAATCCCTATGTTTCCCTTTCCAACTGTCATATTCTCTATAGGGCTACTGCACAAAATCCCTATGTTTCCCTATCTAACTGTCCATTCTAAATCCCTATCCAACTGTCCATTTTGAATCGACAGCACAAATGGTCCCAATTACAATGTCACGTCTCTATATTATTTTATTTATATATTTTTTTACAAACTATTTTTACATCAAATTGTGAGCATCTACTCCTCCCTTAAAGTCATATCTGTAAAACCTATAACAAAAATATCTTCAATAAAATAAAATAACCAAAATACCACACAAAGTTTCAGGAGGAATTTTCGCATCTATAAAACCTATAACAAAAATATCCTCAATAAAACAAAATGACCAAAATACCTCACAAAGTTTCAAGAGGAATTTTGATCATCATATTTTGTCAAAAAATTATTTTTACTATTTTTTTAGATACGCCCCATTGAGATGATGACACATACTACATTTTATAATTTGTAGAAAAAAACTAAAATTAAAATACTCTAAGGCGTCAAATCTTAGATCAAACGGTCAGTGGCTCACTTGATCTAAATTGGACGGCTGGATGGAGGGGGAAGCATATATATTCCATGCACTAGTGGAAATATAATAACCTTTCGCCTCCCGATAGATATCAACTTTCAGAACTTATAAATGTATGAACCTCAGAATTAAACCCATCAAGTAGAGCAAAAAATAAAAACAACTTGAGCTTAAAATATGCATCAAGTAGAGCAAGAGCAAGGCCCCTCAAACAACTAGTAATGACATTAAAATTATGGAAAATATATGTCTCCTTTTTGTTACTTTTTTTCTCTCTATTTCTTGTCCCATTCCTTTTTATTTTCTCATATGGTCTTTAATGATTCACAAATACAACAAAGTATAATTGTATATTGCTAATTTCATGTGCAAAAAAAAGACGGCAAAATGAATACATCAGAAGCCAAATTCCCTCCTATGCTTCTTGGCTAAAAAAAAGCAGGGACAAACTCTCTAATTTCCAATAAACTTTCGAATTTTAACATCATTCTTCACTATCCTCAACCTTTTACAAGATTCAACAAACATCCTACATAAAAATAAATAAACAAATAAATAAACATATAAATGAATAAGTAAGAAGCAATTGAATGTGACTTAAAGAGAGGGAGAGAGAGCAATATGTTAAATAAAAAAGAGATAAAGATATGTGAAATAAGGAGCGAGAGATGTGAAGACAGAGTTAAATGTGAAATAAGAGAGAGAATTAATTAAAAGGAAAGATAGGATTAGTCCACTAGCTCATATGAACATATGAACCCAACGGTTCAGATTGAATCTGGATCGATATGACGATCACGGATATCCGGTAGTGTTTGAATTTTAGTTTTTTTTTTCACAAATCCAATTCACTTGAAATTTTAAGCATGTGTTCATCAAAAATATTTGAATCTTCGAAAAATATCAAAAAAATATTTTACATAAAATAAATAGATCAAAATATCCCTAAAAGCTTTCGGGAGGTATTTTGATCATTTTTGTTTTCACGAATAATTTTTTTATATTTTTATTAGGTGCACTTTGATGAGAAAAACACACACTTAAAATGTCAAGTGGTTTGAATTTATAGAAAAATAAATAAAATTCAAACACTACTATACATCTGTGATCATTAGATCGGTTCAAATTCAATCTGAACCATTGGGCTCATATGTTCATATGAGAGCTAATCCTATCTTTTCCTTTAATGGGATAATTAAATGTGGAATAAGAGAGGGAGAGAGAGAGATAAATGTGAAATAAGAGAGAGAGAAAGAGAATTAATTGAATGTGAGCTACATGTGAAATAAGAGAGGGAGTAAGAGATGTGAAGAGAGAGAATTAAATGTAAAATAAGAGAGAGAGACTTACATGTGAAATAAGAGAAAATTAAATGTGAATGAAAGAGAGCCAGAGTCACAAGTGAAATAAGAGAGAGAGAGAATTAAGTGCGAAAGAAAGAGAGATAGAGAGACTTACTCCCATGGGACGTCTCCTACAAGCATCCAGTCACCATCATCGTCTTCATAAATTGGAAAATATTCCGAGCTTTTCCTCTCCTCTTTTGCGTTTGAAATGCCTGAAAATTACATTAAAATTGGTACACCATTATGCACTGTATCTTTTAACATCAATCATCGTAATTATTACTCATAGAAATACTTGATAAACCAAATTTTTACAAAAGTTAACTTTTTCCCATATATATTGCAGTATTATAGATTCAATTTCCATGAAGACTCTCTCTCTCTCTCAAAACCAATTTGTATTAATTCCAAAACCTAAAATAAATTGTAGTACCTAAAAGTCTTATCACTTTTTCTTAAGAATTTATATGACCCTCGAAAAAAAATATAGAAACCTCATGTGAGCTTTATCCCAACTATTAGGGCAGAGCTACATGAATTTTATTTGGCTTTCAGGATTCATGACAAGTTTTAAGCGTGCAAATAACAGAGAAAATAGAAAAAGAAAAATGAAAGGCATGCTCTTACCTATTGAAAAGCACCCAAACATGGCAGCAAGCGCTTTGGAGAGCTCTGAATACTCATTAAACATTTTCAGATCCATTTTTCTCAGATAAGGGGTTCCTTCCATGCCCACTTTCACATAATTCTTCTTCTGTTGTTCCTCCATTTTTTCCTGTAAATAAACATGTTTCCTGAAACTACGAACTGGGGGCCACCCAACCACCTGATTTTTGCAGTTTTCTTCCTTTCTCTTACACTCTGAAATCTCTGAAAATCCTCTCTTCTTTGTCTTGGCCACCATTAGAGAACCAGGAGCTTCAGTTCCTGGAAGACCCAACCTCAACTCTGTCACTTGAAGGTCCATTATTGCTAAAATTTGCCAAATTTAGCAACTTTTTCTTTGATAATTTGCTGATTTGGGAATTGGGTTTTCTAGGGTTTGGAGAAGAAAATTTGTAGATTGTTGGATACCTCAGAAATCGAGCTTTCTAGGGTTTGGAGAAGAGATGGAGTAAGCAGCTTGATCCTTTGCTAAATTTGGAAACTGGTTTTTCTAGGGTTTCGAGTGCAAGGGGGTGGTGGTGGGTTTTATAGATGGAGAGAGAGAGGCAAGAAGGGGACATAGACAGGTATTTTATTGGGAAGTGGTCGGTCACATGCTCAGCCGGTCTTACCAGATTTGGGACATATCGGACGACTCAGATTCTTTTGTGGGGGTTGAGGGAGGTAGATGCTTGCCGTTGGATGTGGGCCCGACATATTCCACGTGATGTGCTGGCCCATGTGTTTTCTATTAGTGAAAGATGGCTTGCCCAGCATATTTGGCATGCATGTACTATTATTTACGCGCATGTAGGGTAATGGGTCGGGAGCCGCAGCCCGCCATAAACCCGGCCCTAAAAAACTAAGGTTGGGTCGGAGGGCTGATATTTTTTCATATTTTTATATTAATTTTAAATTTTAAAAATTTGATGTCTAATTGTCATGAGTTATCATGACTTCCTTGCGTAATAAAAAATAAAAATGGCCTCATATTATACAATTTTTTTTAATATATTATATATTTTATTTTCATAAAAAATATTACATATTTTTTAATTATTATTCATAGTTTTAATATTTGAAAAATTCGATCAAACTGATTAGACTAACCTTCAGATGGATTTTGATCGGACTGAATCCCACACCAGCTCGGCATGTGCCCTGGATCATATCATAGTATATGCTTCTCCACGTTCCCTACAATCCATATGTAGCTCAGATGCATGCACCATGCATAATGAACTATAATGCATGTGATGTCAAGGGGGATGGCCATGATATTCTGAGATGCATACATACATTACAAGACCATCGAAATGAAATCTTGGGCGCCATGTGTCAAGCGCTAAGCAAAAGTGGAGGCAATTGTAGCCATTATTTTAAGCAGAATGGGGGGCATGGAAACCTACACGGACAGTATTGCCTCCAAATTTTTGGGTGGCATAAATGCCATTTCCATATACATGAGATATAGCGCTTTTTTTTTTTTTAAATGATAGTTATGAAAGATACGGTTGATTTTAACATTTTCTTTCTTCCATTGTTTTATTGTCGGAAGTTTCATCTCAGGCCTTTGGTTGGACATTTATAACGGTGAAAGTTGGAGTTAGGTAAATTATTGGAGGTTTTTTTTTTTATTACACACATGTGGATCTTTCTAAGAGAATTATAAAGTTTGAAGAAGATATCGTATATATAATTCAAACGGAGTGAGTGAAGCGGAGATATGCATTCAGAGTTTTATATCTGTAAGACTAGCCATGCTTTATAGAACATAATGTTAGCTAATCAAGAAACAACATACCTATAACATGAGTGCGGCTGAGATGAGAATGTTGAGACGGATGAGTGGCAAGACAAGATATAACATAATTCATAATGAATATATCCAAAAGTATATAGGGGCGACCCCAATAGATAAAGTAATGAGAAAATATACAGTGATTTATGATTTTATTGAGGTTGTAGCCCTCAAGCAAAATGACATAGAAAAATCTATATACCCGACCTAAATAGTCAAGATAAAGATCGGATATAATAATGACGACAACTCACGCATCAATTCTTACAATTCGAGTTACCATTCTAAGTCAGTATCGACGACTATCGTGTTGCGCATGAAATCGACCTCAAATTTCTCTCTCACTAGGGACCACCATCAGCCTCAAACAATTGCAGAGAGCAGGATGATAATATGCCCTAGAGAGAGAGAGAGAGAGATTTGACCTCTTGAACTTGGATGATATGTTAAGGGGGTAGGGCTCTTGGCTAGGTAGCTAGGAGACAAGGGCCACACCACAACCTCCAAGGTTACTGACTTGCCGTAAATGTTGAGAGCAATGGAGTGGTCTTCTTGACCACAACAATTGTCCAAGCACACGCGCATGAAAGTAAGAGAGAGAGAGAGTCACATGCTCTGTGGCCTAGAGACAAAGAAGGCCCCATCATGTGTTAGAAAGAAAATACCTTGCAATGATCCTATATGTTTTAGATGCTACTTTCACCTGCTTGAAATTAAAAAGGGTACAGTTTGTATAGAGTTGAGGCTCTAAATGATCAAATTAGAGCTCATCTTCAAATAGTATCGAGAAATGTGATTTCAATATTGGAAATCATTGTGATAGCCTTAAAATATATATTCATCTTTAGCTATAAAATTTAAGGCGTCAAAAATAGTGTTGATCGAGCAGATTCATGAAAATTTGAAAATCTTAAAAATTGACAGTAACAAAATGTGTTATAAGATACACTATTTTCAAAACTTGAAAATCCATATTTTTCTCATGTCCAGACATCTTGATGTCGAGATAATCAATTTAGGATATTTGGACATCAAAACAACCTCTTCCAATAAAATTTTTGAAGTGGGATTTAATTTGATTGTTTAGAGCCTTGGCTCTGAGTAAATTTTTTCCAATTGAAAAACAGAGAGAGATTCACATTCCCTTGTGCCTTGAAATAAAGAAAGAAGGGGAGAGAAGTTGAGCTCAATAGGCTTCCATGTGTTAGAGAGAAGGATAGATTGTAAATTACTATGTGTATTTAGAATCTTAGATACGCAAGTGATTGCACACAGGAGAGAGAGATGTATATGTCCCACATCCACCGAGCATAAAATCATATATCTACGTAAAATAAGAGATTATATATGAGACCGTTTATTGTTGTTACAAGAAACTCACAATCATTTTTAACCATTAAATGTCAAATTGGATGGTTTGGGATATATTATAAAGATTGAAAAATTATGCTTTTTAACTTTGAGTCTAGTAAGTCACTGACACATTTACAACTAATGGACAAGAGCGATCATAAATAAAAGAAAGTAAGCAAAGAAACCTTAAATTTTAAGAAGATGGAAGTGGGAATAAACAACGAGAAAAATAAAATTAACTACCTAAAAAAATATAAAAAATAAAGGGAGAATAGGCAACCAAATCTGAGCTCTTCAAACGTGTCATGCCAACCGCATGCTATGTTATGTAGAGTCACATGCTCCATGCATGTGCATGGGATAGGAAAACTTTCCCCAAAAGTCAAAACTCTAAATATATTTTAATTTGGAAAATGAATAATAATATATTTAGTAAAATAATTTAATATAGATGAACATGAAAACTAAGAGACAGGCTGGGTCATAGTGGGCGCATCCACGTATTTTAGTGGCAGGTTGTAGTTTTCATTCCTACTTCCGCTTCAAAAAAAACTATTCATCATTTCAAAAAGGGTGCGATTTGCATAGAGCCTAGGCTCTAAACAATCAAATTAGAGCTTACCTTCAAATAGTATCGAGAAATGTGTTTCAATACTGGAAATCTTTGTGATAACCTTCAAATATATTTTGTTTGACCTCAATTGTCGAATAAACACTCTTTTCATACTAATGAACAATCACAAAAAGTAAAATTTGAAAACACACCTTAAAAAGTGTTTTCTTAGCCCAATTAATATAGGCCGGCCATTTTAATTAGATGCTTAGATCTAGAAAGGATTTTTTTTTCTTTCCAAATTTTTAAGATAGCTTTATTATCATTAGATTAACGATGTCGAAAAAAAAATCAATTTTGAGTTTGTAAAAGTCTAGATCTTGAAATTCACTTAATAGATGGTCTAGATTTATTGTTAGAGGGAACTGATTTTGACCATAACTAGGGTGCGAATTTAATTTAATTTAATTTTTTTGGGCAATGATTATTAAGTTGAAGAGAGTTTGTGTACAAAATTTGGGATCAAACAAACACCACAAATATGGTTTTCTAGAAGTATGGTTTCATTATATTAAACCATCAAAGTAAGACACACTTCTAAACCATGTTAGAAGATGCAAGTTTAGAGTAAAAAAGAACTATAATATACTAAAAATTATATTTTTACTCTAATTATGCTATTTAAAGCTCCAATGTAGATCGAGCAGATCCACAAACACTTAAAAATCCGTAAAATAGACAGTCTAAATAATGTCTTACAAGATTGACTATATTTAGAATTTAAATTATTTTTCATATCCATACATGTCGAGGTTGAAATGATGAATTGGAGGTTGTTCCCACATCAAAACAACCTTTTTTTCATGACTCTTTGAGGTACGAGTTACTTTTATAACAGGGAAATTTATCCAAGTACTTATGATAGATAAACTATTTAACATTCTATCTATATGTTTTGATTAATTTCAAAAGACACATGTTTGGAGTTAGAATAATTACAAATGTGTGAATTATTAAATAATTCATCTCTTATGAATATTAAAAAATATTCTTTAAAATCTAAAGTTCTTGACCTAAACATACATACAGAGTGGGACGTATAGAGCCATCTCCTGGCCACAGAGGATATGTTCCCTTTACTTTATATAACCATCTAATCCATTAAAACTTAATACGAGGTCGCTCATGGGTTTAAAAAGTAGCATATCAAAAGGTGATAGTAAATTGGAAGGTTGGTTGTCAACAAGCATGGAAACCCCATTTGTGTCTTTTGATAATCCAACATGGTGATCCCACATGTTGCTTACTTACTAGTCATATGGGGCCTGAGGGTTTTTGCAGTTGTTTTATACCCCACATATTGAATTTATTTTCATTGTATAATGAGCCCTAGCACATTGTGGTTTTTATGCACTAGGGTGCATCTCCTTTGTGGTCATGATTGTTCCATAGTAACCAGATGAATGAATTCTAAAGCCAAGTTTATGTGGCTTCCAATGAGCCACAAACAATACAAGGGGTGGAGCTTGCATACAGGCAATGGGTGTGGCCCACATGGCTTAATGGGTGCATGGTTGTGTACCAGCGTTCAATTAAAGAGAAGTATTTGGTGACTTCGCCCTAGGCTTCAAAGGATATAGGACATCAATCTGATTTAGAGAAAATAACGTATATATCCGTTATTTTTAAGTTATCATAGAAATATCGGTGAAGTTTTTGTTATTACATGTATATTTTTTTTCTTTTCCATTCGTAACAGTTTTTTTAAAAAAAATGATGGAACTGCCCTTTCGGTTTTTAAAAATCTGAAATGTTTAAAATTTTCAGTTTTTGAAGAACCTAATTAATTGCATTTTTAATTTTTTAGAAAACCGAATATTTTGTGTTTTTCGGTATTCGAAAAACCGAAATTGTGTCACTATTTTCCAGTAAGCTACTAGAAAAAAGAACTTTGATTTTGGTTTTTTAACAACTGAAATTATAAGATTTTCGGTGTTTCAAAAACTGAAATGAATGTGTTTTCTGTATTTTCTAGTAACCTACTGAAAAAGAGAATTGCGATTTCGGTTGTTCAACAACAGAAATTGTGATATTTCGATTTTTCAAAAACTGAAATTCATGTATTTCCGGTCTTTGAAAAGCCGAAAGTGGGTCCCTGTTTTTCAATAACATCTTTCTAATAATATATGGGAAAAGAGAACTGCAATTTTAGGGTGTTCAACAACTGAAATTGTGAGATTTTCGATTTTTTAAAAAACCGAATTACATGTGTTTTGGGTCTTTGAAAAACTGAAAATGGGATCCTATTTTCCAATAATATAATGGAAAAGAGAACTGCAATTTCGGTTGTTCAACAACCCAAATTGCGAGATTTTCGATTTTTGAAAAACCGAAATGAATGTATTTTCATTATTTTAAGAACCAAAAAGGGTAGTTCCATTCTTTTTTAAAAAATTGTTACGAAATTAAAAAAAACGGGTATACATACCATAACATAAACTTCACGGTGTTTCCATAATAACGTTAAAATAATGGATATTTACACTATTTCTCTATAACCTAAATCACTGGAAATCTTTAGGCATGAATTTGAAGCTCTGATAACAAACGAGATCTTATGATCATGATCTTTGGAGAGTTAAAATGAATTGTTCCTAAAAAAAAAAAAAGAAATAGTTCACTTTTAATGCTCAAAAGAAATTCATAAGGATGATACTTAGAAAAAAATTGAATCCAAATTCCATCTCGAAGATGAGCTTTTGTATGGTAGACTCACTATAACATGTGCGTCCCAAGATGCAGATCAGGGTATGTTACTGTTTACTCGTGAAATCAGGGCAAGAAAGAGCAAGCTTCCTCTGCCTGCGTTCAAAAGAAACCAGCTAAATTATGATTCGGTTAAAGAAGGGACTCCATCAGATTGCGGTCCATTAAAGGAGGACCTTAAGGTCTACCACTTATGGTATGCCAATGGTGTTCCCTAAAGATCGCCAAAAACTAAATAGAAGCTTTGGAAAACATGATAAAGATTTTGAAGAAAAGTTTAGGAATAGAGAAAGGACCAGGTTTGCATGCGGCCAAGGCCGCACATGTAGAAATGCGGGCTTGGCAATAAATATAATTTTTAAATGTAATTTGATCTTAGTTTTTAGAGAATATATAATCTTTAACATGGAGATCATTATTAAATAAATAAATAAAATTTGAAAACTAAAAATAATAATTATATTAAAAAAACATTCGGACTGTTAGTTACAATTGTTTTTAGATGGACCACCTATTTGCATCCATCTTAAAGATGGATGCATGATAACTCTACACCGCATATCGTACAAATGCGGTTCATGCCGCATGAAACAATTGTTCATAGAGAAATAAGAAAATAACAAAGAAAAAAGAAAGAAACAGAAGAAATGGAAGTGTGAGCCTGCATCGTATGATGTTGGGCCTAGAGTTGGGGCTTGAATATGAAGGGACTGTTCCTTTGTTTTTCGAAGTTCTAAGCCAAAAATCTCAATTTGATTTACGTTTATCAGAGATCACTAACCTTGGAGATGAAGGTGGCTATGGTGGTCTAGGGCTTCACCAGTTGTGCACCATAGACTAAGTTTAGGGGACTTTAGGTTCGTTTTTGGCTTTTGAAAGGTAGGACTTAGGTTCCTTAAAGTAGCAGGAAAGTTTTAGGGTATCAAATTTAAAAATGTAGGGAAAAAATGTCCACCCCGACTAAATCATACCTAGTCACTTTAGGAATTGAAATGAAATTTTGTAGACAACTTTTTATTGATCATAACTTTCAAACTTATATAGGATTTGAGTCATTTTTAGACTGTTGAAAATATTATAATATCTACAATTTGAAATGAAATTTGGCCCAATTTGAGTAACATTTTAAGGCATCTATGGTGTTAGATCTCTAAGGTATAAAATTGTTTTCATACAGGCTGGACCGCCTTTCTATGATATGTTGTCTAGAGGTATAAAGCATCCATTTTAAAGATGGATGCAAATAGTGGCCCATCTAAAAGCAATTGTAACTCACGGTTCAAATGTTTTTTTAATATAATTATTATTTTTAATTTTTTAAAAAAAAATTTCATATTTATGTTTTCAATATTAAATATTATATATTCTCTAAAAATTAGAATCAAATTATATTTAAAAATATATTTGTTGCCAAGCACGTATTAAGTGGGGGTGTTTTGGTATGGGATAGGTATGGAACGGTGACCGGGTCCGGGGGTTCAAAGTTGTAAGTACGTTGAAATCCCTTTAACCAAACTAAGGTATTTGCTGTTACCTAAATAGTTAGGTAAAATGGGGGTAGAGAAGAAAGCGCGGAAATTTTGAAAATATGGAGGCAAAGAGGAGAAAAATGGATTTTGAAAACAATACCTCATTTTTACGAAATCATCATCTATCATAGTCTTTTTTCAATTAATTTGTGCCAACTACACGAATCTCGATCCGTCATTTTGCTCTATTTAAAGCCGTACCACCCTCATTGAGATCATAAGTCTCTATATCCTTTCGGATTACTTCCAAATACGTCTTTTTGAACCTACCTTTTGCCATTTTCAATCTTTCTACTAGAGCTAACTCGCACCTCCTAACAAGTGTTGTACTGAGTCGGCACTACATATGGCTAGCCCACATAATTCTATTATCTCTCATATTATTGCCTATTAAAGCCACACCTAATATTTCCTGAATGGATTCATTTATGATTCTATCCCTTCTTGTCTTACTACTCATCCATCTCAACATCCGCATCTCCGTTATACTCATTATATGGGTATATTGTTTTTTGTCCGCCCCATAAAGCAAAGTTGATCTCACAGTTATCATATAAAATTTACCTTTCAGTTTTATTGGTATGCGACGATCACATAAAATTCCAGTTGCACATCTCCACTTCGACGACCCAGCTTTAATTCTATGTACGACATCTTCCTCAATCTCTCCATTTTCTTAGATTATCAACCCAAGGTATTGAAAGTGCAGTCCTTTTTGTACTTCTTAACCGTCAATCTTAGCTATTTTCTCATCTTTCACATTCTCTCTCTTTCTTTCTCTACCCACCAGCACTCCCATTCTCTCTTTACACCAAATGATACAAGGCTTGAAAATATGGTCGGGCACAAGTTGCCCGGCCAAAAAAAATTTTGTGGTCTGTCATAAAAACATGAATTTTTTAGCCATACAACATTTTGGAAAGTTATCGGTCCGACGCACTTTGTACCAGACCGAAATGTTTTTTTACGATCTAGCACAAAATGGCTAGACCCCAAAAAAAATTTCGATCCAACACAAAGTGCACTAAACCGATAACTTTCAGAAGGTTTTATGGCTAAGAAATGTGGTCCGACACAAAATGTGCGAGACCGCATAAAAAAATATTTCAATCCGACGCACTTTGTGCTCGACCGTAACTTTCCATAAGTTTTATGGCTAAAAAATGCGGTCTCTACAAGTTGCTTGCATCAAATCACCCTTCTAATAGGTTTTATAGAGTCTACTTATTAGGTTTGTAGGTTCACTTCTACAAGTTTTTATCTGGTGGATTATGAGGAAGAATCTAGTGGTGATAGTTTAACTCATGGTTGAAGGATAAATCGAAGAGGTCCATTCTTCTCTCTGCCTTGACAGCCCAGCTCCCACTGTTTTGACAAAGACCTTTAATCATTTTCTTCACATTTTCTGAGAGCTTTGGTTATGATAGAAGTCATGAGCCTTGGGGGCAGCAAATAAGGTCATTCATATGGAATTATTTAGTGATGAAATTATTAGTTCTAGTAAATGATTTTACTTGAATTGTCATTGTTATGGTAAATCATCTATTCAGCTAGGGTAGTGGGGGACTTAGGTGTTTTAATTTAAGTTGTTGTCATATCACATTTCTAAGCAATGGTTTAAGGGATGAGTAGTAAAATTGGAGAATAATTTGGGATGTGTTCTCATACATGAAAGGAGTTTAGGGTTTAGGTTGGCATTTGATGAGCTGGTTTTAAATTTAATGGAACTTCTGCAGGTTTGCACCTGTTGCACATCTAATTCTTCAGCAACATCATAGTACATGCTTTAGAGGGCTTTTCTTCCAACACAAACCTCCATTTAAAACTAACCCCACTTGATAAAAACAGGGTTCCATTTCGTCCACTCAATCCATAAAGAACCAAATGAGTGAGAATCCACATCAAAAAAACAAAAAGAACACCCAATTGATAAGCATATGCAGAAGTTGCAGAAGCAAAAACAAACACGGTAGAAGTTAACCTTAAGATAATAAGGCTCAAGTTCCTCAACAAATCATTAATACGGCCTCATAATCCAGAGTCTCTATCAACTTGGATCATATACTCCATAAGGGATTCATCAGAATTAATATAATTATAAAGGTGCAAACAAACACAATTGAAGTACAATTCAACTCACACAACATCATTATCTTTTTTCCTTTACAATGTAACCAATTAAGGCAAATGAAAATACAATTCATTATCCAAAACCGGCGAGTACAACTTTAAACCATGTTACAACTTCAAGCAAAAAATTGAAGTACATATTTAATTTCATCATTTTCTATGCCTCAACGAATGTTTCGCCCAAATCATTTACGATTTTTTTAGCAATATAATGCTTAGTGTCACTTAATTTATCCTTGATTTGGGAAGCAATAAAGTTCTCTAACGCTCTCTTCTGCACATTATTGGTTGTTCCAATATTACATGAGTGCTCTTATGTCCATATCTTGATTCGAAATATATTTGTCCTGCCAACCTTGCATATATATATCTCCCATTCGCAGCGATCACCCGTGCTTACATGATACCCCTCATTTTTAACGAGACGGTATGCAAAGTGGTACGCTATAGCATATTTGCTAAGGGATTCACAAAAGGCATTGAGTGATTGACTCCTGCCCTATCTCAGTTAGTGTATCCTCCCATGAACTCAACAACTTTGGTGCATTACTTTGTTCAGCACCATAGTCTAGAACATTAGAGGATTGGAGGTATCTGTACCCTTGAATTACTCTGATACATTTATAAATGCACATATGATAAATTTAATATAACTAAAGCAAATATATGTAACTAAACAAATTGAATGAGTACATCATTCATACCTTCATGTGCATTCAACATCCTCTCAATATCAACATCAATAAATAAGCTCACAAGAATTCGCCTACTCCCCAGGACAAAATACCTAAATGTTATCTTGTGCACATCAATTGAGAAACACTCTGCACAAAACTTTTGTATGCCATCTAACTTAGTTCTACTATTAACAAAATAAGCACAAGCTCACCATCAATATTATCTAAAGTGCCCTTGCCCGTCTATCAGAATTCTCCACCATGAATGTAATATATCAACCGGT
>NW_006495805.1:50082-63996 GCF_000471905.2 Amborella trichopoda | reverse complement strand
CCTATGCTTGGTAGGCTTGGCTTGTGCTAAACCTTTATGGTTGAAGCTCAAGTCAAACTCAAGCTCAAATTGTATTGTTCATGAGGCTGTGGTGATTGTTTTTGGGTCTTTGCATCAGTAGGTTGCATATGCTATTCTATTACTATTTAAAGGGAAGAAAAAAGTTAGGGTGTCCCATAAATAGAACAAAGCCAAAACTAAATAAAACTTCAACAATTACACAAAATAGTGCAATCTCAGCATGCCAGACAATAAATAAGCATTCGAATAAGCTCAAAAACTATAAATCCCAGTATAAAATTAAGACAAAAAAAAATGAAGAATCTTAGAAAAATCACAGAGCATATGAAAATTTATAGAACAAAGCCAAAAAAAATAAAACTCCAACAATCACACAAAATGGTGCAATTTCAACCTGCAAGACGATAATTAGGCATTCGAATAAGCTCAATAACTACAAATCCCATTATAAAATTAAGAAAAAAAAATGAAGAATCTTAGAAAAAATCACAGAGCATATGAAAATTCATAGAACAAAGCCAAAAAAAAAAAACCTCCAACAATCATACAAAATAGTGCAATTAAAACATGCAAGACAATAAATAGGCATTCGAAAAGCTCAAAAACTACAAATCCCAGTATAAAATTAAGATAAAAAAAAAATGAAGAATCTTAAAAAAAATCACAGAGCATATGAAAATTTATAGAACAAACCCAAAAAAAAAATAAGAACTCCAACAAGCATACAAAATGGTGAAAGTTCAACATGCCAGACAATAAATAGGCATTCGAATAAGCTCAATAACTACAAATCCCAGTATAAAATTAAGACAAAATAAACGAAGAATATTAAAAAAAATCACAGAGCATATCAAAATTCATAGAACAAACCCAAAAAAAAAAAAACTCCAACAATCATACAAAACAAAGCAATTTCAATATACAAGACAATAAATAGGCATTCAAATAAGCTAAAAAACAACCAGTCTCAGTACAAAATTAAGGCAAAGAGAGAGAGAGAGAGAGAGAATACCGAGATGAGAGAGTTTGTTTTGCCTTTCGGGTAAGTATAGAGAGAGAGAAGAAAAAAAAAGTTTGTTTTAGCTCGTTGGTAAGTATATAGAGAGAGAGTTTGAGGGAGAGTTTTATTCTCTGGTTTGAGTATTGGGCTTTGCACGCGAGGAGCATGGGGAGAGGGACAAAATAAATACCAGTATTTCCTCAATAAAATGAGGTCCCACGAGCTCCCTGAAACTCTTCCTGTTCCTATCAAGGAGGCCTCACATTTGTGAAGACTTCATGGTGTTGGAGGTCGTTCTCGGGTTTCTCTCGGACAAGGTTGAGGAAGGTTTCGGATGTTTCCCTTTTTTGGGTTTCTCTCGGACAAGGTTTAGGAGGGTTCACCGGGGTAGAGAATGAAATTATTTTTTGTTTTGAGTTTTTGGCTTTGCACGCGAGGAGCATGGCGAGAGGGAATCAGTGGGATGTTTTTTTTTTTCTTTTGTAAGGGTTTGGATGGTGGGGAAGATCGGTTTGACTTCTTAAAAATCTATTTTTAGGTTTGAGAGGCAGGCAGCAGGAGGAGATTTGTGAAGAGGAAAGCAGGTGCAGACAGGCAGTGTTCAGGGCTTGAACAAATGGGAGAGGAGAGGGCTCTGGTTTTCCTGCGATGGCGCTTTTTAGAGAGAGAGATTAGCGTCATTATCCTCTGAAGAAAGAGAGCATCAAGAGAGAGAGAGAGAGAGGATTACTCTTTTTTCTCAAAACCCAGTCGGTTCTCTTTTGGTTCGACTCTCTCTCTCTCTCACTACCCAGTTGATTGTCTCTCTGTATCTTCATTGTAGGTTGTTATTTCCTTGTATGTCAACCCTATTTCATCACAGATTTGTTCTCAAGGAGCTTAATAGCCATTGACAGGTTGAGATACAAGGGACGAAGGAAGTAACAGGTAAGAGAGAGAAAGAGCCGGTTTAGGGTTTCAATCCTGTTTTGCAGGCTGGGTTCTGGGCAAGAGAGAGAAAGAGAGAACGACGTATCAGTTAGAGAGAGAAAGGGCTCTTCCCCCAATCGAAGAGGCCTTCTACACTGAGGGAGAGGAGAGGGAGAGATCATCCAAGATTTGCCATCAAGGGGAAGGGCCGAGTCTCTTCTCGTCCCTTGATTTTGGGGCCCTTCTTTCTCTGCCACTTTTACAGGTATTTTTTGATGAATTTTGGCCGCTGCAGTTGAAATGCTAGTATCCTGTTATGTTAGGCTTTAATTCAAGTTTTAAGGTCAAGATTTTTGGTTATCTGATTTGGGATTGCTTTGTGATTTTATGGATAAGAGGCAATTGTGAGAGAAAACAGAGGCGTTAAGGTTTCGGCCAATGTTTAAAAAGCGGATCAGTGACCCGGGTCGGGCACCTCAAAAACTGATACGGCTCCACGAATCGATGATTCGGATCGAGAATCGGCTGAATCGATCAGATTAAAGCTTCAAAAAAATCCTAAAAAATTATTAAAATTCATTATAAATATTGTTTTTTAGAAATCCAATAAAAAATAAGGGTACTATATTATTAACTTTCATTGTTTTCATCAATTTATGAATATTGAGATGTTCTTTCTACGTATGAACTTATGTTGACCATTAAATTTACATCACACAAAATAAATCATAGAATTATCATGGATTAAGTATATAATCATATATAGACTACAATAAAGAGTTGACTAAATCAATGAAAAATTGGCCGTTAAAATTTCGAATTGGTGGAAAACCCTAATCCGCTAAAAACACCCAAATTATTACAACCTAACTAACTATAATATTGTATACCAACAATATTTTATAATTATTTTATTATATAAATAATAACAAATCCAAAATATTTTATAATATCATCTAATTTAAAATGTATTATTGACAACTGTAAGAAAAATAGTACACTACATGATTTATAATACAAAAATTAATAAATAAAATAAAAGATTTGGTTATCAATGTAGCAATTATTAGAATGCGTACTAATTTTCTTTAATTTTTTAGGTTTCCAAAATAAATTAGTGGAAGAGATTATTAGTAGAAAGAGAGAGATTTTAATGGCATCATTATATGAATCCTATCTTTAAATTAATATTACTAAATTTATGTTAAAGACCATCATGTTATAAAAATAAAAAATATAATTAAATCATTTATTCCTAGGTTGTATTAAGAAATACCTTTTATTTTTTTGACAAGAAATACTTATTGTGTTATCTTTTTTTTTTTTTAACAAGAAAAATATGATACTTGTTGATTATCTTCTTCTTCTTTTTTGACAAAAGAAGAAGATGTACTACATTTTTTTTTGCTTGTTGTATTACTTTTTATTTTTTTATCCTATGAGCTAGTAGTAATTTTTTAATCCTAATTAACTAATTAATTAATTATTACTCATATAATGAAATAATACAATGATATAATAGCTTAATAGACTTCTATGTGTGTTTGGTAAGTAAATTTAAATTTTTTTGGTGAAAGATATGTGTAATGAGCACCTAATTATTATTTTTAATAACTTTTTTCTTTTTTTATCATCAAATTTCATTGCCACAATTGGACATACAACTTTCTTATTCATGACGGGCGTGCACCGTCTTGCGTACACCATCGTGCGTACACCATCTCACTGCAATTTATCCCAAGCTAATACTATTTGCCAGCGTTTTTTCAACTCAAAGATATATCCCACATCGAAGCGATGTGAGAAGAATTGACACTATAAAAAAACCCAACGATATGTGTGTGTTGATTGTTGTCTTGACAACGTAATGCACGTTGAGACTTTTTAAGTGGGAGTAAGGCCACGTAAAGTGGAGTTTAATCACGTGGGGGGAGTAAGGCCACGTAAGGTGGAGTGCCATGATTGGCAATGACGTGGGGAAAAAAAGGTGGGGGGAGTTCAATCACGTGGGGGAGTAAGGCCACGTAAGGTGGAGTGCCATGATTGGCAATCACGTGGGGAGAAAAAGGTAGGGGAGTAAGGTCACGTAAGTTGGAGTGCCATGATTGGCAATCACGTGGGAAGTGGCAATCACGAGGGGAGAAAAAGGTGGGGGGAGTAAGGCTACATAAGATGAAGTGTCATGATTGGCAATCACATGGAGAGAAAATGGTAGGGGAAGTGGCAATCACGTGGAGAGAAAAAGGTGGGGGGAGTAAGGTCACGTAAGGTAGAGTGTCATGATTGGCAATCACAAGGGGAGAAAAAGGTGGGGGGAGTACTGTCATGATTGGCAATCACATGGGGAAATGAAGTGTCATGATTGGCAATCACGTGGGGAGAAAAAGGTGGGGGAAGTGGCAATCACGTGGAGAGAAAAAGGTGGGGGGAGTAAGGTCACGTAAGATAGAGTGTCATGATTGGCAATCACATGGGGAGAAAAAGGTGGGGGGAGTACTGTCATGATTGGCAATCACGTGGGGAGAAAAAGGTGGGGGAGTAGTGTCATGATTGGCAATCACGTGAGGAGAAAAAGGTGGGGGGAGTAAGGTCACGTAAGGTGGAGTGCCATGCTTGGCAATCATGTGGGGAGAAAAAGGTGGAGTGCCAATAGGAATAAAAATGTGTCTCTCGGTTTTACCGATACTGTATTTGGATCGGTTATCACCTATACCCAATCCGGATCGCTCGATTCCAGATTGGATCGACTATTTTTGAAACACTGGTTTCAACCCATTAGAGATATGGCACATTTCTGGGCTGCCCATTTTTTGCTTGAATTGGTGGAATTTAGAAATTGAAGTTGTAAACGATTTGGGGATTATTGTAGCATAAAGAGCTTTCTTATTGCCATGGAAGAGGGTTGAGACGAATATTTTCAAACGAATTAGGAGGTAAAGATTTGATTTACCCAAAATGTACTGTACTTGGAAGGGGTGCGCCCCCATCTAAAGATCACTACATGTGTTTATCTATCTCTCAAATGGATAAACGTCGCAAGCAAAATGATACTAAATGTATGGGTGGATGAGGAAGATGGCTATCCGTGGATGATCCGTGAAGCTCGTTGACTCTAAATGGATCTTCAACCCCCAAGCGTTTCTTTTGATCACTCCTTTCTTCCTGAATCTCTTAAAGCTACTGCTCTTCTTGTTATTGGGTCATTTTCCCCGCCCTTTACTGATATTTGGGGTCTTAGCGATTGGGCTAAGAGAGCCTGGAATCTTCCCTACTCTCATGTGGTCCGTTCTTGCGGGAGTAACAGGATCATTTTCTCTCTTTCCTCTGCTGATGACGTTCGTAAAATCATCCTTATTCGCAACACTTGGTGTGTTCGGAATAAACTCTTATCGATGGATTCTTGGAAACCGCAGGATCATGCTAATCTCACTTCATGCTCCCCTTGTTGGGTTGCTTCGGAGGTATCCCTCTCCATGCTTGGAATAAAGAAGTCTTTCGACGTCTAGCCAATTTGGTGGGGGTTTTTTTTATATTGACAAGGAATTTATGGTGGGTCTTGATCTCTCTTTTGTTAGAGTCAATATTCTTAGATGTCCCAATGACCTGACTCCCTCATCGATCAACCTTTTTGTTGGTTCAGACTTTTTTATCATTGAAGTCACCATTGAAGATTTGAAGTGCCAACCTTCCGGCTTTGGCCCCTCATGAAGTTTCTACTAATAAGGAAGACCGCTCTTGAGTTGAGGTTCTTAGAAAGCCTAAAGCTAGACCCCCTATTCAACCTCTTGGAGCCATTCTTAGACATGCTATGGCTCGACCTCCATTGGCGAACCAGGGTCCTCATCGGTCGAACCCCAGATTAGTAAGGCCACGTGGAAATAGATCTGCGGTTGAATCGCTTGGATCTTCTTCCTCCTCCAAAAATATTAAAATTTGGAAGCCTATCGTCCGTTATTTTGCAAAGGATTTTTTGGGCTTTCATTCCATGAAACCGTCAGCTCTTTTGGAAAATAAAAGAAAGAAGCCTTTACTCTATGATTTTGTTTCTGACCCCTCTTTACCTGCCTTTTTGGGTGTCGCTGCTAAGCCTCCTCATTATGGGCTTGCCTCTTTGTCCAAAGCCCATTTTTCGGGCTCTTATCCCTTGGCTTCATCTCAGCTTCCTCCATTTTCTTTATCACCGCCTCTCCCTACCCATCCCCCACCTCTCCCCATTTTTGCCTCTACCGCCCATCGTGCCCTTCCTCTATCGTCACTCCCTACCCATCCGGTACCTTTTCCCATTACTTCTTCCACCGTTGCCCCTTCTCTCTCGTTTGATTTCACCACCTCTGTCTTTTCATCCTCTTCTCTCCTTTTTTTTTCTCTCAGTGACGTCAGCATCTCTCACTAGATTTCTTACCCCTTTTAAGCCCGTTCAATCCTGGGACCTGCTTCTCTTCATTTGCTCCTTTTTTTCTCTTGGTTATCCTCTTTTTGCTTTTCTTTTTCTCTTCACCATGTTCACTCGGAGGATTCTTCCTTTCCGTTTTTTATCGAGGCGTTCCAGGGTCTCGATTTTGACACCGTCGCCTACTGCCTTTTGGTCAGCTGTAGTTGTTGATAATGTTGATTCGGTTGATGAAGACGAGGTTGTCTACGCCAATCCTATTTTTGATGTGGCTTTTGGAGCCATAATTGCGCAAATAACCCTGAGTTTGCTGCGGTCCCTCTAGCTATGGTTGAACCGAACATACCACCACTTTTGGTGGAAACTATTGGTGAGCCTTTGGCTGATGAAGCTTTCCCAGCAGAGACGGTTGCGGAACACTTTGCAGAAGCTTCAAATTCATCATCCTATATCTCTTCAAGCTCGACCCCTGAAATTCAGCCAGGTGCTAGGACTAATTCTATGCATTTTCACGTGACTGAGCGTCTTTCAAATACTCTACCAAGCAACCCCAGCCCATGTAATGTTCAATCGTATGTTCAAGGACATAGGTGCTACTTTCGTTGCTCCTCCAGAGGTGGTGCCTGCAGCCATGGATGCAGCGATTAAGGTGGTTCAAGAAATGTCCAAAAAATTGAAGGATGAGACTCAAACAGGCCTAACCAAGCTCCCTATGTGCCATTATTCTGGTCCGACAGATGACCTGGAGGTCTCCTTACCTGCCTCTAAAGTTGTGCGCTCATTGCCTAGACTAGCTGCTTATAGCTCTCAGGGCTCTTTAACTCCTCCTTCAGGTGGAGTGGTTTTCAGGACAGGCCGTGAGACTTCGAAGAACCACTCCTCTTCTAGTTGCAGCAGCAGCATTTGCTCGTCTAGCTATTTTCGTCCCTATGAAGATGGTGGCTTCGAAGGACCCGATGAACCTTCATCTTACCCATGAAGATTATCAGTTGGAACGTGCGTGGTCTCTATGTTGATCGACGCCAGAAGGAAGTCAATTTCTTGATTTCTAAATTTAAACCTTTTGCTTTTATTATGCAAGAAACTAAGTGTGCTTTACCCTCTCTTTTGGGTGCCAAGACTCTCTAGGGTAATGGTTCTGTGTGCTTTGAGGGTGTGGATGCCATTGGATTTTCTAGGGCTCTGTGGGTTCTTTGGGACCCAACAACTTTGCTTTGTTTTGCTTGGATGTTTTTAAATCTGATAAGTTATTGGCAATTACTTTTGAATGTCATGTCAAGGGTTTCAGTTGGGTGCTTATTAATGTGTATGGGCCTAATATTACTACCCTTAAATGTGTCTTTTTGGATGATTTGAAATCTTCTATCTCCTCTTCAGAACTTCATGTTTGCATTGGAGGGGATTTTAACCTTATTCGCCACTTAGATGAAATTTCCACTTATTTTCCGTTTAATTCTCATATACATCTATTTAATGGCTTAATTATGGAGAATGATTTATTAGATCTTCCTACTACTGGAGCTCACTTTACTTGGTCCAATAACTGTTTCTCCAATCTAATTATGTCCAAGATTGATCGTTTTTTTTTCTCAAAGGCTTGTGAAAGAATATTCCCTTTGGTCAAGGTTAATGCTCTTACCAAACTTCATCTGATCACCTCCCTATTTGTCTTCATACTGAGGAGGTCTTATCTGGGCCTAGACCTTTTCGTTTTGATATTCACTGGTTGGATGAGCTTGAAGTTGTGGATATCATCATTCATACTTGGGGTAGTTGTTATGTTTTGGGTAGTTTTGGCTTCCGTCTTCATAATTAGCTAATCTGCCTGAAGCACAAACTCATCTCTTGGAAAAAAAACAAACCAGTATCAACTTAAAGGCAAGATTGATACCACTTTGATGGACTTAGAGATGATAGAAAATTCTATTCAGGAAAACCAAGTTTTATTTGATGAGATGATTGTTAATAAAAATTCGTTGCTTGGTAAGCTACATGATCTCTTTAAGATGGAGGAGATTTATTGGAAACAGAGATCAGGAGTTAAATGGCTTAAGGAGGTTGACATAAATACCAAATTTTATCTTGCTATCGCAAATGCGTGTAAAAGACAAAATGATATTTCTACTATTTCTCTACTGGGTGTATCGGAAGGCGACATTTTTGCTCGTGATGAGGCCATTGTTCAACATTTTGAGCCTGCTTTTTCTAGTGATTTTAACCTTGGGGTTATCTTAGATAGTGTTCCTTTTAAATCTCTACCACCTTTCTTGGTTTTTTATCTGGAAAGGGATATTACTTTGGAAGAAGTTAGACTGGTTGTTTTTGCTCTTCTTGGGGATAAAGCCCCTGGCCCTGATGGTTTCCCTCTTATATTCTTCCAGCGTTTTTGGGATCTGCTTCACGATGATGTTTATTTAATGGTTAAGGAATTTATGTCCACTGGGAGTGTTCTCAAGAGCATTAATTCTACTTATATATCTTTAATTCCAAAAAAAGATATCATTGCTAATCTTGGAGATATTAGGCCTATTAGTCTCTTGTCCAGTCTTTATAAAATTATTGCAAAAGTTTTAGCAGAGAGACTTAAGTTGGTTCTCCCTTTTGTGATCTCTGATGAACAATCAGCCTTCATTAGAGACCGCATAATCACAGATAGCATTATTATTGCCCAGGAATGCATTCACTCTAGAAATCTTTCTGAGCAGCCGGGAGTGGTTATTAAATTGGATATGGAGAAGGCTTTTGATAGAGTTGAATGGCAAGTGCTCAATGAGATTATGAGAAGAATTGGTTTCAATGTTAGATGGATTTCTTGGATTATGGGGTGCATTTCTTCGGCCCATTTCTCGATTCTTATTAACGGATCTCCTAATGGGTTCTTTCATGCTTCTAGGGCCATTAGACAAAGAGACCCTCTATCTCATTTTCTTTTTACCTTAGTAGCAGAGGGTTTTAGTATGATGTTTAAGAATGTTGTAAATGCAGGTCTTCTTACAGGTTTCCAAGTTTCATCATCTGGGCCTACTATTTTACATTTGCAATATGCAGATGACATCCTGATTTTCTGTGATGCTAGTGAACAGGAATTGTAGAATCTGAGCACATTCTTCTTATGTTGCCAGCTAGCTTTAGGTCTCAAAGTAAATGTCCATAAGACTGCAATTGTAGGCATTTCTTGCTCTGACAACCTTTTGGATTCTCTTGCTTCAATTTTGGGTTGCAAAGTTGAGAAGTTTCCCCTTAAATATTTAGGGGTTTCTATCTCTGATCGTAAACTCAATCGTGTAACCTGGGACTCTCTTATTCACAAGTGTCAAGTTAAACTTGACCTATGAAAGACCAAGACTTTATCTATTGGTAGGCGTATCACTTTGGTTAAATCCACCTATGCACATCTTCATATTTATTTGATGGCAGTTCTACAAATACCTAGTGAAGTAATCAAGCTTATTGAAAAATATATGCGAAACTTCATTTGGGGTAATATGGAGGATAACCACAGAAAGTCATTTGGTGAACTGGGACCAGGTTTGTATGCCGTCAATGCAGGGGGGGTTTGGGTATCAGAAAGCTTAAACTTGTAAATTGGGCGCTTCTTTCCAAACGGTGGTGGAGAATCTTTTAAGACTCTTCTCATCTCTGAAAATATGTGCTAATTGTTAAATATGGTTTCGATCATTGAACCCACTCGATTAAAAAAGGTAAAGGAGCCAAATTCACCTCATAGATTTGGAAGGATATTTATAACTGCAGAAATATTGTTTTCAGTAACATCAAATGGCTTATTGGCAATGGAGATAACACTCTATTTTGGTTCAACAAATGGCTTGGTGATGCACATCTCTCTTCTACTTATCCTGACTTCTTTGCCAGAGTTGCTCAACCTGATGCAAAACATTCAAAGTTGCTTTCTCTTTCCCCCTTTAATTGTATGGTCTGAAACATTGGATGCCGCTACAATAAGCTACCAGACATGGTTACTTCGCAGCTTCATAATCTCATCCAACAACTTGAACAAGTTTACATCTCTTCTAATGTCGAAGATTTGGTCATATGGGAATCAGAAACTGATAGTTTTTTTTGTCAAATCAATGTATACTCTCCTTTTTATGGATTGGATCCGTATTGTTGATACATCTTTGTGTTCTAGTTGGAAATGACCAGTTCCAGTTAAAATCCAAGCCTTCCTATGGGTCGCATGTCAAAGGAAATGTTTAACAGTAGACAATCTGCAAAAGAGGGGTAAAATTGTTCCAAACATTTGCTTGATATGTAAAAATGATAAAAAATCTTGCTCTCACATTTTCCTTCACTGTCCTTTTACCTCAAGCTTATGGCTCTGAGCCTTCTTCTTATTAGGTTTTTTTTCTCCTAATACTTTTGAATCCCATCAACATTATTAACCATCTTTTTGTCATTGGATTACCAAAAAATGGAGTTGTGATTTGGAAAATTTCAGAAGTGCAATTTTATGGCAGCTTTGGTTAGAACGTAACATGAGAACTTTTGATGGGGTGTCTCAGAGTATTGAAAGCGTAAAAGATCTCATTTTACAATCTCTTTGGAATTAGTTTTCCTCCACCCTTGAAGGACGGGGTGCTCTTCAGACTGATATTTATATGAATATGAATTTTTTGGCTCATTCCTCTTATCACTCTTGTCGTCCCCTTCGAACTTGGACTACACCTCTAAAAGCTTGCCTCAAACTTAATTTTGATGGCAGCTCAAATGGAAATCCAGGGCCTATAGGTGTTGGTGGGCTTCTTCGCAACAATTTGGGATTGGTTCTTTTTTCTTTTTCGAGTCCTTGTGGGTCTACAACAGCCAATCATGCCGAAGTGGCTGCTCTCCTTCAAGGACTTCATATTATCATCGACATGAGTTTCATTGGTGATATTATAATTGAAGGGGATTCCCTGAATATTATCAAGTGTTGTAGAAAAGAGCAAAAGATCCCCTGGTTCCTATTTACTCTTTGGTTAAAAATTCAAGATCTATATGCTTGGCCTAATTTGAGAATAAACTTTAGCCACACCACGTGTGAAGCCAATGATGCCGCTGATGGGCTAGCTAAATATGGTGTTTCTCTTCTTTTTTTGCAAGTTTCTAGCGATTTGATCCAATCTTTGTAATCTCATGCTCCTGAAGCATTGCTTTAATATAAGTTCATAACATTTGTCAAAAAAAAAAAAAGAGTTCGAGGGAGAGAATATAAAATAATAAGTTAAAAATTAAAGAGAGAAAAAAATGGCATTTTGGTCCTGGGGGTATATACAAGAATAAATAGTGTTAGGGTTTAGGATACAATACAAATAGCATTGGGGGGTAGGACGTGTAGAAAATTAAAATTACAGGGGTATCTATAAGTTTTCCCTTATTACTAAGCTTGCATTACATACACTCTATTTTAGTCCGGCTAATTTTAATACCTTTGGAGAGTTCGAACTTGTATTAACGTCATTTTGGGCCTCATCAATCAAACCTATGTCATCTATAAACAACATGCACCACAGTACATCATCATGCATGTGCCTAGTTAAGTCGTCCATAACTAAAACAAAGAGGTATAGGCTCAATGCTGATCCTTGATGTATACTTATTGTCACTAACAACTCACTCGTCACTCTACTAGTTCTCCACACGCTAGTTAGCGCTCCATCATACCAAGTCGATGTAATGTCTGGAAACTCATTTTTTTTCCAACACCCTCCAAATCAAATCTCGATATACTCTATCATAAGCTTTCTCTAGGTCAATAAAAACCATGTGGAGGTATTTTCTCTTCGCCCTAAACTTTTCAATCAGTTGACTAAGTAGGAAAATAGCCTTAGTTGTCAACTTTCCTGGCATAAAACCAAATTGGTTTTCAGATACATTCGTTTCATGCCTTAGTCATGGCTCAATCACTCTCCCAGAGCTTTATAGTATGGCTCATAAGCTTGATCTCTCGATAGTTTGCATAATTTTGTACGTCTCATTTATTCTTGTAAACATGTACCACAATACTTTTCCTCATTTCATCTGATACTTTCTTTATTCTCAGCACCTTGTTAAATAGCTTCGTTAGTCAGTCAATGCCAACCTCCCCTATGCACTTCCAAACCTCTATGGGGAAATCATCTGGTCCTAGAGCCTTTCCTATCTTCATCTGTTTCAAAGCTTCTTTCACTTCTGACTTCTAATCTTACGAATGTATCCATGACTTTCGTCCTGATTTATACCAATAGTTCTTTATATCACAAATTCTCATTGTGTTTATCATTTAATAATTTTTTAAAATAAACTCTCCACCTTTTGTTGACCTCGTCATCCTTCACCAAGATCATTTGATCTTCATTCTTAATGCATTTTGAAAACAAAACTTCGTTTTTCCGAAATAAAATGTCAAATTTACCATGATACACTATTATATCATCGAGAATTTTGAAAATAGCGTTGAGATTTCTGTGATCCAATCATTTTGATTTTGCTCTAATGTTTATCAGATTTTTCATTTGAGGAACATTCCATAACGAACTATTCATTACCTTTAAATTAGAGAAATTTACCTAAATATCTCCTTAAACCTAAAGTTTCAAAACTATGATCATAAGCAGTTTTTCGTGTGTTTCTTTTTCGTCTTTTCCAAAATGTCCTATTTCAAACCTTGAAACTTCCCTTCTTGTTTGAACTTTGAACTTCACAAACAAAATAACACATGTTAAACTTCACACCTTCATAGTTTGAAGTATTTTTTTGAACTCCAGTTAATCAAAATTAAACGCAACGTTGAAGGTCAAGGACCGATGCTTTATTTAATCATTTTGTAAGAAAAAAAAGTATATAAATAAGTTCAAATTCAAATATCCATAAAAAATTTAAATAGGAAGGTCCGAATTAATTTGAGCATTGTAAAAAGTAAAAAGCCAAACCTTCAAGGTCGGAAGTTCTTTGTTTGGACTACATTATAAAAAATAAAAAAAAGTAAAGGCCGAGAAAGAAAGAAGAACGGTCATACCTTAAAGGTTTGAATAAGCATAAGTGTTTCTTCATTACGCTCATTACAAAAGTAATATTTGGACTTTCAAGGTCTAAAGTAACTACAATTTAGCGATTTTGAAAAAATACAAATTTTTTTAAAAGTTACGTAATAACATAAAATTTAGGGCATTTCTTAAATAACAAATATCACTAAAAATGGGTATTTTGGAGTCCTATTTCCATGGATACAGTATGTAAATGCTCTATGGCCTCTCGGGGTGGGCGTCCCATTTATGCATGAAGACTGATTTCTATGTTTTAAGCATTCTTTTTTAAAATGTCAAATGTCAATTCAACCAAAATAGGCAAAGTTAATATTTTTGGGAGATTGAAAGAGAGCGACGGGCCCAAAAACTTGCACTAAGTCATATTTTATAGAGTGGGTTGAGGTCCGCCCAATAAAAGGATCCGAAAATCAAAAATTTTAATAATTAATATATTTATATATGAATAACAAATAATATATATTATATTATTTAATATATAAAAAATATATAATTGACATATTAATTATTTGTAATAGTTATATGTAATAATGATTAAATAAATAATATAAATATATATTAATTCATAT
>NW_006495805.1:29036-46184 GCF_000471905.2 Amborella trichopoda | reverse complement strand
TAAACATGTCGAGTTACAAACAATAAAATTCAGTTTTTCAAAAACCAAATTTTAAAAAATTTCAGTTTTTGAAAAGCAATATATAAAAAAAAAAATTGGTTTTTCAAAAATAGAAAATGATAAGTTTCATATTTTTTTTTAAAAGAAAATATTATGAAATTGAAAAAATAGACATCTGAGCAATAACGGAAAGTTTTAGGTTTTTTCATAATATCAGGAAATATAACAAATATTTACATAATTTTTCTAAATAAAATAAGAGTAATGATTCTATAAGACCCTCCCCTACCCATGTTTGTAGGATCCAAATGATCACCATTAAAGGTAACACGGATTTCTAAAAAAGTGGTGACATGAATGTTAGATTTAACTTTTTTATAGATCCGTACTAAATTTAATGATCATCTTTTGAGGTCCTACACATGCATAAAGAGGGTCCTATATAATCATTTCTCATAAATAAATACAATATAAATCATATTTTTTTATTATTCTTAATAAATTTCCTGGGCAGCGTGCGATAACCGTGAAATGGGTGTAAAGCGGGGAGAGTATCAAACGTTTCCATGCAAGGTGTGTTGAGCGTGTTTGATAAACCAAAAACAAATAGTCGGAACACCGTTTTTCTCCTTTTTACTTCCTACTCACCCAAAAATAAGTTGGCCCGCTTTCACTCCTGAAAACTTGTGTAAGGCTCCCTGCTCTGAGCTTCCCCCTCTTCGAGCCTCCCTTTGTTCTCTCTATGTGAGCAACCCTCGAGGAAGAGAAAGCCGGTGAAGCCTGTGAAAACCCTAGGTCAAAGAAGAGAAAGTCGCCCACACCGCCTTCACTCCATCGCCATTATCCTAGAGCTTGAAGAGATTTATAACAGAGCTTGAAGAGATGTGAGTTGTTATTTTTTTTACTGTTTATTATGATGATAAACCTTTTGGTGATAAATTCCAGTTCACTCAAAGGAAAGCCCCGAATCAGTGAGTTTGAAATTTCTTTTTGTTGTTATCCTTACTGATAAACCCCAAATTAGAAGCCTTTATTTTTGCTGCAATTCTATATACGATTATTGATAAAATTAGGGCTTTAGGAAATTAGGGTTTACTGGTGTGTTTGGTAGATTCTCAGTCTCTAAGCTCTTTCTCGCATGGAGATGGTCCTTTTGATTCCATCTGATTGTGATTATCATGTATTTCTTATTGGTCTGATTGTGATTATCATATATTTCTTATTAATTTTATTGTTTTGATGTTCGTTGGTGGTTGATCAAGGGTCTTTGTTGATCTGGTTTTATTGGAGTCATTTTTACATTAGATTGGGATTATATTTATTTATTGATACATATTCAAAAAGAATCTATACTTATTTATTGGTTGATTTATCAATCTGATGCTGGCATATATTTCAACTGGATGGAAGTATTAATTTATTAGCCTTTTTTGCTTATTTTGTTCTTTAATCCTCGGTTTTTTATTTGTTTTTTGTTACATCCATTCTTTTTAATTTTGATTTTCAATAGTTTTAGGCATGTTCTTCACTTGGAACTGGTACCTGAGTTGTTTTCTGTGCATTTTTATGGCATGTTAAGAGTGGCTTTATTATTTTAAGTTATGTTTTTGTTCTGTTTGAAATCAGGGTGTTTGTATGCATTGTCTCTAATGTTATAGCTGGATGTTATAGAAAGTTGTTCTTCCTTGGCACTGTCTGTTGTGTAATGCATCTGATCCAAAAAATTTCTTTCTTGAAAATTTATTTCCTTCTCTTTTATCTGTTTGAGTAGTTCTGATAAGAATGCTTTTCTCTTATCTTTTATAAGTCTGCCATGGATTTATGCAGAGCTTTGCATCTCTTTGCTCTTTTTGTTTCCTTACAGTAAGCATTACTCTCTATCTCTATTCTGGTAAAGCAATCATAAACTGATTACTCTTGCTTCTTCTTTTTTTTCTTATTCTGACCCTAATGGTTCCATCTGGTTGAGATTTTGATTTTATTATTTATTTTGTTTATGTTTGGTTCAACATCTAATAAAGAATCGATGTTTAGTTATTATTTATCTTCTTTTGAAGTAATAGCAGTAGTAGATCAATGTTCATTTGAATCACTATGTGATGATCTGATTTTTTTTTTTTCTTGTGGAAAGCGCAGTTTCTTATGTGTCTTTCTTCCATTGATTAATGTTCTATTCTTCTTAATGTTCCTCTGATTAATTTTATATAGTTCCTTATTTACACCACGGGATTGTGTATTGGCCATTGTTTTGTTGCCTTGGGTTTGAAGTGATTCTTGTGGACTAGGATTTGATTTCCAATGCATTCTTAGGAATTGTATGTCAATAGACCTGGCTTTTTTTTTTATTTAGTATTATTATTCAAAAAATAGACCTGGATTTTTCGCCGTTTGGTAATATGTTGGATGAATGGAAGAAACCTTATTTAATTACAAAATATTTTTAAAAAACTGCACTCGCACATCATATCAATGAAATATATAATAAACAGTATTACAGTCAGTTTCCAGCTTTCCCATCACCAAACAGGTGAAATTACCAACAACACAATTTATCAAACAGGGTTTTAGCTTTCACCCTATCAATTTTCAACTGCATCCCAGAATCTAGGAAAGTCAGCAGGGGTGATTTCCAGGACATTGCAGTGAAAGTTATCAAATGCTACCTTATGATATTCCACTTGTTTCTTTTTCAAGCAGATGGCTCAAGTTATCAAACGCTACCTTATGATATTCCACTCGCTTCTTTTTCAAGCAGATGGCTCTTTTTGACACTAATCATACTTCTTCTCAAATCTCGACGAAGTACCCCCCGCTTCTCTCTTTCTCTTTCTCTCCCTCTCGTACCGCCCTCACCTCTCTCTCTCTAGCGTAGAGTGTTTCTCTCTCTAGCTCTCAGGGCCTTCTCTCTCTCTCTCACACCGGGCCCCTCTCTCTCTCGTCGACTCACCCTAGCGGCCCTGCCAGCAACAGCCCTAGCCTGCAACCTTCTCATCAGGTTCTCTCTCTCTCTCTCTCTTGCACGCACACACACAGACCTCATTGCAGGACCTGCGATCTGATAGCAATTTGCCATGAAACCTTCGATTCTCACAAACGCTCCACTGGGCACAGTACATACCTTCTGAAATTTGGCGAACTTTGAAGATGAAATTCCTTTCCCTTTGCTTTGGTAATGACCAGGTGTGCACTCTTTCCAAATAGATGACCCTTGTACTTGATGGAAGTAACAACACGGGAAAACCAATTAGGAATTCATAGAGTCGCAGGTTCATTCTGTGTTATCAGATTTCTCTGTTGACCTAATATCCGTGCGTTGTATTTACCCTAGTTTTGTTTATGGTTTCTCTATTTCATCAAAGATGTTTTTTTTAAAATAAAAATTGGTTCTAAGATTTAAATTTTTCTTGATTCATGGAAAATACATTGATCAAGTGTATGGGATTCCAGTAAAAAAATAGTTTGTTAAGTGCACATCTAGTTTGAAGCTTCATAAAGAAATTAACATTCATTGCCTTTTCTTTCGTCCATGCTTTACTAGGAAGGGTGCAGTTACAATTCTCATTGACTTATAACATTCATGGAATCAGATAACAGTAAAACTGTAAACCAGTGATTTAAAAATCATCGAGTCCACACGGACTCAGGCGAGTTGACAAGGGAATCGGTCTTCCCGTGTCGATTCCCTGTAAAAACAGTGTATCGCCTGCTTCTAGAAGAGAATCGGCGATTCTCTATAGTGAAACGGCCGAATCATTGTATAGAATCGGATGGTGACGTCATGTATCGGCATGTATGACGTTTCCAAGGGTAATTGGGATATTTGTCTTAAAAATGAAGGTAATTTTTCACATTCTTGGACATCAGCACCACAATCACGTGCAATCACGTGCCCATGTCCCTTTCGCTCGTACGCTGTTGAAGAGCTCATCCTCACATCTTTTATAGACTTGGAAGTCCCTTGATATTTCCGATGTGGGACAATTCCCACTTGCCTTCAACAGCATGCAAGCCATCTTCACACAAGCCATTACCTAATAAACGGCCATATAGTTTTTCCAAGCCATTAACTATTGCAAGCCATTGTCCACATGTGTAGTGTTTTAATTTAGCGTGTCAAATTAATAGCACTAATAAACGGCCATATAAAATTAAAAAATAAATTAATAGCACTCATTAATTTAGTGTGTCAAATTAAAAAATGGCCATATAAATGTTTTTTGTTGTTTATTAGTAAAATAGTTTTTTTGATGTGTTTTATTACAATATTTTATTTTTATTTTTATTTTTTTGTAGCTATTGTGCATATTGCCGATGGGATTTTTTTTTGAATTTGGACATCTTTATTTTTCATTTTTTTGGGTAAAGCTATTTTGAAATTTTTAATATAATTACATTAGAATTTATTGGTGGTTTGATTTTTAATTTTATTCATATGATATGGAAGCCTTTTCTAATAACTTTTTAATCACTTTTACTATAATATTATAATTAATAGTTATATATTGATAACCAAATCTTGTATTTTATTTATTTACTTATTTATATTATAAATTATGTAATATATTATTTTTCTTATAGTTGTAAATAAGATTTTTTAAATTTGATGATATTATAAGACATTTTAGATTTGTTCTTATATGTATAGTAAAATAATTATAAAATATAAACAACAATTTCAATTTCATTACATAATATTTTTAATATCATAACATTGTGAATTATATTCAATTCAATTTATAATTATCATGTGAAAATAACTTGTATTGTTCAACTTTATTGTCAATTATTAATGCAAATTTAAAACAATTTGTTGATTAAAACTGTGAATTAATCTCAGGTGCCCACTAATTTAGATGATTTGTTCCTAGATTGAGTTAATGAATTGTCACGCGAATTCAATCAATGGCACAAGGGTGACCAAGATGATGAACAACAACGATTTTTATTTTGGTATTAGGTCGTATTTTACGAATTATATGCTTTATTGTAGTCCATATATGATTATATACTTCATCAATGATAATTCTATGTTTCTTCTTTTGTGTGATGCAAATTTAATGGTTATCAGTAGTTCATATAGGGAAAGAACATCTCAATATTCGCATATTGATGCAAAAAAAATGGAAGTTATTAATGTAGTACCCCTATTTCGTATTGGATTCCTAAAAAACAACATTTGTAATGATTTTTAATATTTTTTTCTATTTTTTAAAGGTCGAATCCAACCGATTCGGCCGATTCTCGATCCAAAACACCGATTCGCCGATCCGGATGGGATTTTGAGGTGCCCGATCTGGGGCACCGATCCGTTTTTTAAACCACAGCTGTAAACCATTGAGACAAAGGGGAGTAATGGGTATTTCAGAAGTTTCAGGTTTGAGCAAAGATAAGCACGAGGTTACTGAGGTGAAGTGGAAGTTCAGTGAAAAAGGAAGAACCTTAATGGGAGAAAAAGGATTTTGATGGATGTGGTTCTTTTTTTGGAAAGGTCATTACTTATAATGGTGAGTGTATCTTGAACTCTGTGATATTATCATTCAAGAGGAAACATTTGATGCTGAACTCTTCAATCAAAAGAGAGAACTAAATCAATTAAATAGTTCGTGTATAGAGGCAGCTTAGAAGATGCCAAATACTTCACTAGTAGATTTCAGTATCTGAAAATGGCTTTGAATGTCTGGGAAAACCGTCCATAGTAATACCACCATTGTAGCTGAAGATAGTCTTCGAAGTAAAAGTTTAGAGGAACAATTCATCAGGTTTAGTTGATCATCCTTGTAGAATTTACTCAGTTTTAGTTCATGTGTTTTGGGAACAAATTATTTCAATATCCTTTCCCGAGGTTCATTTTTACTGCTAAAATTTGTTCTCGCAATTAATTTAAATATAGGAATTTTCATCACTTTTAACAGATTCTTTTATCAGTTTTCTTGAATTACGATAATCCAGACAACTCAATTGTTTCTCTCAGTTGTTTTTCCCTTTAAGCTACTCTATCCACAAAAGTACTCTCTATAGGCAATTTATACATAATTCCTTGAAAGGACTGTGTGGAGCTTAGTGACCTGATGGTGTTCCTTAGCAAGAAAAATGTTACACAATGAGCATCCTTCTGTTAGGCCTTGAGGCTTATCTCGGGCTTCACTGTGTGCTTCTTTATTATCATAGCATTCTGTTATCTTCTCCATGATGTTGTAATGGGCTGCTGACTTGTTATCCATGTTTTCGACTTGGCCTTTTAGAATTTAGACTTTTTTTTTTTTTTAACTTGCCCTTTTAGTATTAGACCGATACCAAATTATTCCTTTTTTTTTTCACAGAGTTATTGCCTTATGTATATTACTAAGGTTGTGCTATGAGCAAAGTAACTGGGACAAAAATCAGGAGTTTGTTTGTCCAGTGTCTATGTTTCTGTATTGCTACATGATATGCAAGATGTTGATACCCGACACAAACTAGTGTCCTGTGTCCATGTTTTAGTATTGCTAAATGATACTTTAGATGGTAGTGCGATTTTCTTTCGCTTGTGTTGTGTGTTTGGGGGTATGTTGTCTCTAATAACACCGGACTCAAAAAGTCATGATGTCTAGCCAAATAAATTCTAGCACGATAATCGTTGGAATATTGCATGGACCATCAGAAATGGCTACGGTGGGTAAAAAGCAGCCTCATAATATCCTAAGATGAAAATTCCCCTTAATATGATGAAAGGAAGCTCCTCGTCAAAATCAAGAAAGATTACAGGCGCAATTAGGCCCAGATCAGCAATTGGACGGTCTAGAAGGAAGCACGGCCAAACTCTGGTCAAACCAGCTCAATATGGTAATTTGACAATTCAATCTTGAATCAGGGCATCCCGAGATTACCCTAAAAAAATCAGGCCAATCTGAGGCCAGATGACCAAGATATCGCTCAACAAAGCCCAGCCATCGATTTCACAACATTGATCTAAGGCCAATCTACAAAGACTCCTTAAGATATTTAAATCTAAATGTCCCAAGAACTTTATGGGTGAAAGGTATCAATATCATAAGACTGAAATCTACATTTGAGCCTAACTCGATATCGGATGAAAGAGACATGGCCTCTCAAACACCTTGAATTGTAGTCAGGGTCCACCTAAATCAGCCCAATGTTACAAAAGAACCCCAACTAGAGCTGTTCTCTCAAGCCGGGCCGGTCAAAGCTTGTGCTAGCCCAGTCCCAACCCGAAAAATATTAGCCTACTAGGCTTGGCGTGCTGGGCTTAACATTTGGCCCGAACCCTGCCTTTTCTCAACTCGAAAGGGGCAACTCTAGCATTTTTATGATACTTTTTGAGTCGGTACCTTAGTTGAGATGAAAATGAAAAAGTAAACCATCTAGTGTTAATTTGGATGCTTTGACACCTTTAATGATTTTGTGAGGGTTTTGACCCCTTAAATATATTTTCCCAAACTAAATACATTATTCATCATAATATAGTATATACGTGTCTCAATGTGTGGTATACATATGCATAATTGAGTGCCTAAAATATATTTATGCACTATTGAAGCTATAGTATATATGCGTCATTGATTGAGGTGGGCTATCTTCACTTCTTGCATCAATGGCCATACATGTATCCTTATTTATGCATCTAAGCCAATAACTCGTACATCGACCCTAAGTGCCATTTTCAGCTATTTATTCTCATAAGCATCCCTCATTTATATCAAGGGCTGGCTTACGGCTCCTATGTCATCTATGTGAGATAGATTGTGTACTTCCTAATGGGAAGATCAAGTCCTCCGTAAGTGTCAATTGATATCCTTCATGACTTGGGTATACCACATGAAGGTGATGCTTATCTTATGAAAATCTTGTGAATATCAATTTGCAAATAGCAATGCTATGGGTTCTTTTCTACCTAGTGAAAAGAAGACAAAAATCACTGCCATGGGTATGATGGAGCGGCACCATTATCATGGGAAACCCTAATGAAATTGGTGGTGCTGTTGATTATATTGTGAATCTTTGTTGATGCATAAGGTTGGGCCCATGTAATGGAGCTTACAATGCCACTTAAGAGTTGATCGGGCCCTTCGCTTGTGTTAAGGAACAGCCTGGAATTGATAGTCCATCTCAGTGTGTGCTTGTGTTTCTATTGTGTGGTGCTGAATTTGCAGTACTTTAGTATCAGGGATCTTGAGGACTGGTGTTTATTTCCCGAGGGTTTGTTGCGGTTGAGGTAGAGTAGTTGGTCTTTGAGATTTTTCCCAAACGTCTCTTGACCTATATCGTTTGCTTTTTGTTCTTGTAGTCTTTGTCAACAATTTTTATTACTGATAAAAATGAAACTACAGTAAGAAGGCTAGATTCCTTTGAGCAAACCTTTTGAAATAACTCTTCTGTGTATCTCTGTTATTCCATTTAGCGTTGTCTAGGTTTTTTTAATACAATGAACCCAATCACATGCTCGCTTTCTGGGAAGAAGAAAATTTTAATCCTCACTTTTTCCTTTAAAGGTTCTGTAATCATCATAGGACCTAGTACAACACTTGGGATATCCTTGGTTTTGTGTTGTCTAAGTCGATACCCCAATATGGGAGTGTGTGAATATAACAAAATGTGCCCTGGCTCAGGTTCAAACCTGAGTACTTTTGAAAACCATTCATTCTACAGCAGGGGCGAGTTATCCTATGTGTAACTTAAATGTAAAACTCTTTTACTTTAAACGAGAATCACATCATTATGCTTTGACAAAGTAATTGTATTGGGGTTCTATTTAGTGATTATAGCTCCAAATGAGGTCAGTTTGGTGTCAAAGGATGGAACTGAATGGCAAAGGCGGCTTGCAGAGAAGGGAGATTTAATTTCTTAATAGAAATGGCCTCTCGAAGTAAAATCCATCCATGAAATATGGTTAATGTTCTAAATATGCAAGCTTTTCACTTTTTCTTTTCTAAAAAAAAAAAAATTCAATGGTAAAAGTGTATGACGATGCATATCTTTTCGACTCTTTAGAACGTAGATCTATAAATATGGCAATGAATATTTTGATGCTAACTGTAAATAACTAAATTGCTCGTCCACCTTTGTCATGGTTTTCCTACAAAAGTTACATTGATCAAATCTTTAGAATGAAATTTCATTTAGGAACCCATTTTTGTGGTGTGGATCAGAACGGATCTCATAATCTTGTTGAGTAGCGTCTTCTTTTTTCTTACCAAAATAAGGAAAGAATGATGAATTAAGCATGTTTCTCACCCAAAAGGGTTTTTGGAACTTGTATCTTGAAGAGTCTAGTTTTAGCAGCTTCTAGTAGATGTATGCTGCTCTTTTTGGGCAACTCCATCAACATGAGGTTTTATCGCATGTGTTGATGAGTAGGCAACTCCATCAAGTTGAGATTTTTATAGCTTGTGTTGATGAGTAATGATCTTGTTCTCTGTTTGGAAATCTGTTTAAACTTTGGAGTTTATTGCTATATTTGTAGATCCTTCATCTCAGATTTGGTTTTACAAATTGGGGTATTATAGGTTATGTATATTATTTGTGTGATAGTTTGACTGAGACGAGGGACATATTTGCTGGTGTGAAGTATTAATTTTGTTTATATTAAGTTTTCTTCCCTTGCTTACGAATAGATGTCTAGCTTATTAAATGAGGGGTTTATCTTAAATCCAGAATAATGCCCGCAGTTTCAAGTCATATGCATTATAATAGGCCTGGTAGTATGGGAGGCAGAGAAAGGGATACAATCGACGCTATATTTGATTGGGTTGCGTGAAAAGGGAGTGGGAGCATTGGGGAAGCATAAAGTCAAAATGGTACTCTATGAATGTTGTTTAACTTTAGAATTGGAGTGCTTAAATGTGTAGCATCTGCAGTTCTTTTTGCCTCGTCTTTTCTTGGGGAAGAAAGAAGAGAAAAGATTGATGAGCCGCACATTATGGGCACAATTGATGGGCATGGGATAGAACTCTGTATTGATACTTAGACAATAAAGAAGGTTTTCAAGGGATAAACAGAGCATTGTCATCAACTTCCAACTCTTGGAATGAATGGAGTTGTTGGAGTCAGGGTAAACCACATCCTTGTATTTATATAGCTTATGGTATTTGGCTCTATTGCTCTATCGCTAGAAATTAGTTCATAGAGGACCAACATAACTCAAGCGATGATTTTGATTGTGGAAATAGATAAATTGGAAAATTTTAGTTATGCAATAGCATGGGTATGTGCTCTGTTCTTTTTGCATTGATAGAGTTGGTAAATCTGTCTTTAAATAATTAGGTAAGGGTGTTTATGTCCTTGCCCATTCATATAGGATAGGTAGGCAAAGGTGATTCTAAATTAGTTTCTCTTTCTGGAAACTTTATCAGAAACAGGGTCTTGATTTATTACTTATCATACTTTATTCTTGGATTTAGATTTTTTTCTATAGGTATGGATTGAGATCTTGAAAAATTTTTGGTTATAAATTTGGGTTTGGTGGGTTGACTATATTTCTAACGATTTTGTACCAGTCTAAATCCTATTTTTTTTTTTTTTGCATGTTTTTGTATTTGATAGGTTATTGAAATGAATTTGATTTTGGCTTGTTTGGTTTAGTAAAGCTCAAGATTTATTTATTTATTTGTATTTGGAATTCATTTTTAAACCTGAACATTTCATCCAGCAGCTTAGTTTGGTTTTTCTCTTTGCTTCTTTAATCACTGCTTCGGGTTTAAGAAAGTTGTTGTTTTACTTTAAGGCAATGCAGGTTCAAACTGTGAACATTGTAACTTGTCCAAAAAGGCAACTAATGAAAGTTAAATTGCGCAGACTGCATAGCCATACAAGAAAGTGAAGATTGAAATTTATTTTAGTTTTTGGTCTGAAAAGTTAGTTTTCCACTGGTAAATACATTTATGATGATTCTATATGAAATTTTGAATTTCAATGATGAGCTGGTATCTAAATTTTCCGATTCATCTTTTGGCAAAACCCTATTACTTCAAATATATATGATTTTGTGCTTTTCTGTGATTGATGATAGGCTAGGTTGTTTTCTAGTGTTATGAAGTATTTTACTTTTGCATTTTTTCTTGTGGGGAAGTTACTGGTGGTTGTGGGATTTCTTGGATATATTAACTTTGATTGGTTTTTAAGTTGAACCCCACCAACTGTAACCTTTTTCAAATTGACATCTCTTAACCTTTCATCTTTCTGGTTATTTCCTGTTGTTCAAATCTCTCTCTTTGGAGGAAAAGAAGAAAGAAGATGGTGACCAAAACACTATTGCTGGAATTGATTGGTCATGGGATAAAACTCTATATTGATACTGTGATAACAATAAAGGATTCATGGAATAAACAGAGCATTTTCAACTTCCCACTGTCAAGTTAATTGCTCTTGTTGGTATTGGTGAAATCCTTGTATTCTTACATAGCTTATGGCACTTTGCTCTATTGCTCTACCTCTAGAAACTTGATCTTAGAGGACCAACACAACTTAAATGGTGAATTTGATTGTGGGAGTGAGAACTGATGGTTTGGAAATTGGAGATGTGCAATCGGAGTTTTATGTGATTGCGGCATATCAATGAAGCTAAATGAGAAGTTCTATAGGACAGAAGTTCTATAAAACAGTTGTGAGACTAGGATTGTAATACGGGGCAGAATGTTGTGCGGGCAGGAAACAACATTCCCATAGGATGAGTGTAGCTGAGATGAGGATGCTGAGATGGATGAGTGGCAAGGCAAGAAAGAATAACATTCAAAATGCATACGTTCAGGAGAACTTGAGTGTGGCTCTAATAGTCGATAGAATGAGAGAAAGTAGACTTAAGTACGTTGACCATGTGCAGCGCAAGCCTAGTACAACACGTGTTAGGAGGTGCAAGTTGGTTCAAGTGCAAGGCTCGAAAAGGGCAAGGGGTAAACACAAAATGATATTGTTAGACGTGGTGAGAAAAGATATAGGGATTTATAGTCTTATTGAGGATATGGCTCTTGATAGAGTAGAATAGCAAACAAAGATTCCAGTAGCTGACCCCAAATAGTTGGGAAAAGATACCTATGATGATGATGATGGATTGGAAAATTTTGCCTATGCAGAGGCATGGATGTCTGGTCTCACAGTGCCAAAGGATAGAAGTAATAGTGGTTGTAGTAGTAAGTGGATAGATTAATAGCACTAGTAATTGTCAGTAGTGATGGAATGGGGTAGTTGTAGTTTTTTTGTCACACGTGTGTGAGAGAGAGAGAGAGAGAGGGTTTTTTGTATATTCTTTGCTTATCAATTTAACGTTCCTTTACCTTTTGACTTCTCTTCAATTGCATCTTGATATCCACTGTGGGACTGGAACTGGATTAAAGTTACATATACAGGAGGAAAATACCCAATTAACCGCTCTTTATTGCTTCAGTATGGCTGAGAAGGCGGGTTCAGGTAGAGAGCCAGCAAATGAGCAAGCAATCGCTACTATGTATGGAGCCATGCGCACAGAGATCAACCAGCTATACACAAAGATAACGGAATTAGAGATGGAGGTTAGCATATCTCAAATTCGTGATTTTAAATTAATTTTTTTCAATGCCTTTTCGCTTCTCTGTTCTGATTAATGACATTGGTCTTCCATAACAAAATAGGTTAGTGAGCACTCTCTTGTTATTGGGGCAATTGAGCCCCTCGATCCATCGAGGAGATGCTATAGAATGATTGGTGGTGTTTTGGTAGAGAGAACGGTGAAAGAGGTTTTGCCTGCTGTGAAAAGGAACAAAGAGGGGATTGAGGAGGTGATTAAGAGGTTAGTGGAAGCTTTGGAGAAGAAAAAGAAAGAGGTGGCTGAGTTTGAGTCTAAGCATAAGATCAGAATTAAGAGACCAGATAGTGAGGCGAGAGAGGAGGGTGGGCGCAAGGAAGGGGCAGCCCAAGGGGTCCTTGTCGGCCCGGCAGGCGGGAACGAATGATGAGTCACTCTCTCTCTGTTTCTCTCTCTCCATGCGTGTGTGTTCTCAAGGACTTGATGTTTGTCTAATGGGAGAGGAAGGAGAGCTCATCTTTTATGTTGGGTTTTGGAGATGAGTTTCTCTCTTCCTGTCGGTGTGCGTACAATACAAAATGCGTAAATTTTTTGTAGAAGCAAAAGGTAGGGCATTTTTTATGTTTGTACAATATTAATTTTGCGAGTACCCAGGTGCTTACACCTTGAAGAACTTCTCAATTGAGTGAAGAATGAAGTAGGCCGGGTTTGATAGTGGATAAGGGGGATTTCCATCTCTCTCTCTCTCTCTCTCTCTCTCTCGCGCGCATTTTGGAAGGATGGTTTTGTGCATGTATTGTATTTCATATGAGTATAGTGGTGAGTACTCTTACCCAATATCCATCATCTATTATTATCTGCAAACGGTTGAGATGAATAATTACTTCTATTATAAAACGAGAGCGTTAGAAAGTGGAGAACAACTCATTTTGCACTGAGATAAGTACAGATAGTGGATATTGGGCATGAGCGCTCAACATTTTATGCACACACAGGGTAAGTAATGGTCATTGTGGAAGACTCTGGTGTGGGAATGCTCACATGTCAACCATTGTAGGTACGTGTGTTCCAGCACTTGTTTTTCAGGACTTTCTCGTATCTATGACTATGGTGTGAGGAATGGTTGATGAAGGTTACTTTCATGGGTGATACTCATCTCTCTCTCTCTCTCTCTCTCTCCTTCCCGGCCACACCCCAATAAAGAGCTTATGGTGAGAAATGAAAGCCCTTTATGAAAGAACACATCGCTATGCATGTTCAAGGACCCGAAAAACTTCAAATTCGTTTTCTAGCATGGTCTCTAAGAAAACGCTTCTTCTCCATTGAGGTCTCAAATTTTGATTTGAACCGAGTTTCAAAATTTTGGTCTGAGCCAACCGTTTTAATGAATGGTAGATTGAATATATTTAAAGCATTTTGAATGCTCAAAGCCCCTTTTGTCCGAGTGATTTGCTAAGGATCAGATCATCGATGGGTTCCAAAGTCGCCAAAAACACGATTTTGAGGTGTGGCCACACGGATTTTTGGTGTGGCCAGGGTTTCATCATAAATTGATCCATTTGCTAACTAATTAAGACGCTCACAGGGCTTTGTGCATTTGCATTTGTGCATTTTGACACTTAATACCATTTGTAATGCTCCATTTTCCTTTTCTTGTCTTTTCCTTATCTCTCGCTATTCCAACATGGAAAAAGTTTATGTAAGGGTGGGCCTAAACAATCAAATTAGGGTGCACCTCAAAAATTTTGCTAGAAAAGGTTATTTTGATGTTGAAAAACAGTCAATTTGATCTTATCAGACCTCTACATTTAATGGACATGAGAATTAGATTTCAAGTTCTGGAAATGGTGCATCCTGTAATGTATCATCTAGACCGTCAATTTTCAAGATTTTCAAATGTTCATAGATATGCTTGATCTATATTATTTTTAATCTTTGAATTTTATAATTCAAGATGAAAATAAACCTTAAGGTCATCATGAAGATTTCAAATACTGAAACAATGTATTCCGAGACTATTTGAGGATGCGCCTCACGGTTATTGTTTAGGACTTCAGCCTTAAATTGCACCCTTCCAACTCTTATGCGCCTATGTATCCATACAAGGATCGATAGCAACATGGGTTTTATATCGGTGGTGAATACTTTTCTCCTCCTTCTATTTCCTTTTTTTGTTTTTTTTTTGGGAATGCTGACAGTGTCTTTTTCCTTGCTATGTGCGAAAATTAATAAAAGGGAATTTATCGGAATAACTATGAGATAATAAACTATTAAACATTTTACCGATGTCTTTTGATTTAATTTCAAAATACCTATCCAAAGACATAGTTGCAAAAGGGTAAAATATTAAATGATTAATTTATTCTTAGTAGTTTGATAAATTTCCTTTAACAAAATGTCAATAGAAACTGTAATTTTCAAAATCTATGGACTACCAAAATTGAATGGCTAGACCTAAGTTTGGCCCAAGAACCTCATCATCATCATCAGAATCATCATCATCAGAGCTTCTCTATTGCTTCCCTTAAGACAATGAGAAATATGTGCTTCGGTTCCATTGTGGATATTCCTAATTCAATAAAAAATTGGGAGCATTCTCCAAGAGATGTTTTGCTCTCCTCTATAGCATCAAATCGCATTAATTGATGGGTGCAGTTGGCATACGGATACATCCGTAGTTGTAGAGGTAAGGTGCACCTTCAAATTTTATCATGGTATATAATTTTGATGAAAAATGTCCTTAGGATTATCTCAAATCTATTTTTATATCTAATTATAAAATTTTAAAATTAAAAAATGGTTTAAATCAATATAAACATATGAAAATCTTGAAAATTGATGGTGTAGATAATATGTTGTAAAATGCACTATTTTTGAGAAAAATCTTTTTATTTTTCATGGTCATACATCTCGATGTCGAGATGATCAATCAAAGAGTTTTTCAACATTAAAACTACTTTTTTTCGATGGATTTTTGAAGTGCATCTGTAGTTCTACATTATAAGGTTCCATCCTTATATAAATTTTTTCCTTAATTAAATGCCATTCAACAATTACGGTTCCTGCTATGTTGTCTGACTTTTTTTTTTTGAATGTTAACGGGAACTTTATTGAGCAAATGAGAGATTGCAAAAGGTAAATAACTAAAAACAAATGGCAAAAGAGAGAAAGAGAGAAGAGGGAAAGAGAAGAAAGCAAAAGATAATAAAATAGAATAGTGTGCCTTAGACTTTTCTCTGTTGATATGACAGAAGATCACCTCCCTGCCTTGTGTGGATAAAATGATTTCATCCATTACAGGCGTCAATCGTCATGGGACAAGGCTTGGATGAACACACCATTTGACTACATTTGTTGAATCTCTCTCCCTTGATAATGGTGCGAGCATGATCTTCCTGAAGATTAAAAGCACATTCTTTAACCGTCATCAATTTTGACTCATGAATATCACAGAAATTAAGTTGGCCATATAAAGATGACATATCTTTGTGAGTCCCTGAAGATGCCTCCATAACCTGTTTTTTTGAGATTGTGCGAGCACTCCCGTCAAAGTTCAATTTGGTTTCCACTCCGCTGATTTAACAACATTCTTTACATGGATGCTGAGGAGATGAGCAAAGTTCGTAAAAAATATTTCTTTGGATAGCTTTTCAGGTTTAAAGAGGCTTGTGCGTAATGAACCATTAGCCTCAAGACAGCACGAACAATGTCTGCTGGTGCTTTTGAGAGTCCCTTAAAAACTCTAAAATTCCTCTCCTTTCATAATGACCATAGCAATGCAGCAATTGTATGACATTGTACATCTTGTATTGAAGTCTGTCTCTATGTCCTCGGCAGTGCTGTTAGTTTTTTGGGGAAATGCTAATATATATATATATATATATATATATATGGAAAAGTCTTTCCAATGTTTATAGGCCAAAATGAACAGTGATTTTGCCTACCATCATCACCGTCCAAAGTTCATCGTACGGTCACGATTGTCTGGTAGTGTTTTATTTTTTATTTTTTTTCTACAAATTGGAATGATCTGAAATTTGGAGTGTGTATACATATTAGTGAGACACATTTAATAAAAATATAAAAAAAATAATTCATAAAATAAATTGATCAAAATACCCCTAAAACTTTTTGAGGGTATTTTGGTCAACTCTTTTCATGTAAAATATTATTTTGATATTTTTTGTAGATTCGCCTATTTGTGATGAACATAATTTTCAAATTTCAGGTTATCCTGATTTGTATAAAAATAATGAAAAATAAAACACTACCAGACAATCGTGACCATGCAATGAATTTTGGACGGTGATGATGGTAGTTAAAATCACTGTTCATTTTTGCCTATAGGCATTTTGTAGTATCTTCTACATATAGAAAATGCTTCCCAATGCCTATAGGCGAAAATAAACATTGATTTCGTTTACCCTCATCACATCCAAATTTCATCACATGGTCACAGTCATCTGGTAGTGTTTAAATTTTCATTTTTTTTTTACAAATCCAAATTACTTAAAATTTGGAACGTGTGTACATCTTAGTGAGGCACACCTAATAAAAATATGAAAACAATAATTACGTAAATAATAAATTAGTACAAACTACCCCGAAACCTTAACTAGGTTAGTTGTTATTATATTTATTGATATTTTTCTTAT
>NW_006495805.1:0-28834 GCF_000471905.2 Amborella trichopoda | reverse complement strand
CGTTCGTACCTCCCCTAACCGTAACTAGTATTTTAGTAACTAACTTACTAAAAATTACTTAATTAAACCTAATTTAAATTGGGACTTAGTCTAGGTTAGTAAAGGTTTTTAAGTTTAAATTTCTTAGCTTTTTTACCATATATATATATATATATATCGATACCCTTCTATTAATCCATCCCTTTCTCTTTCAAAGGGTCTTGCCCCTCCTTTGACTATGACTTTACCAATCTGGCCCCTCCTTTGACGGGATTGTCCACAGCAATGGCAATCAACTAAAGATCAACAGGCTTCGTGCATGCCCTCTGTCTTTCTATTTCACAGCAAGCAAAGATCTTGTTGTATATTCGTCAAATTACAAGCCACTCCAAAGTCACTCGGCAAGTATCGTTTGCAAGCTCGCATCTCCATCATATTGATGAGATTATCACAAAATTTCATGGGACAAGGAAGGCTTTTCTGGAAAAAGGAAAGCTGTATAAATAGAAAAAACTTTTGCTTTTGAGAGAAAAAAGCCCAATTTCTGTGTCTCTAAATCCTTGATAGAAGGAAAAAAAAAAACCTAAAATTTGATTAACTTGGACTTTTGAGAGAAAAAACCCAATTTCTCTGTCCTTGAGTACTTGATAGAAGGCAAAACAAAAATCCTAAAATTTGATTAACTTTGGCTTTTGAGAGAAAAAACCCAATTTCTCTGTCTCCGAGTCCTTGATAAAAGGAAAAATAAATAAATCTTTCTCAAATGCTTGAGTAATTCAGTGGAGAAGACACATCCCTACTCGTTTTTTCAAATAGATTAGGAGTTAACTTTTTGAAAGTGTTAGTAAAGTGATTAGTAGTAGGAATGAAAACCACAATATAGTGACTAAGGTATGGGGATGCCAACACCACGACTTCACCCCCTTTCCTAGGTATGAAAGAATTATATCCTAAAGAAAAAAAAATTTGTCTAATTAGAATTTCTGCATATGAAGAACTATATCCCAAAGAAAAAAAATGTCTAATCAAGATTTCTACATATTAACATAAAAGGGTTATCCACCCGGGCAAGTTGCTTTTGTTGATCCATTAGAATGGCGTATCAATCCCCATGCTTTCCTCATCTTGCAGTCTTATTTATTCAAGAGCAAATTAAGTATGGACACTATTTGGGAGATTAATTACCGTTTGGAAGCTCTCTCTTTCCTCTCTCTCTCTCCAACCTAGAGCCCGGACTTGATTTTGCGGGATTGAAAGGTTCAAAACATGTGTAATGTTTTACGATGAATAGGGCGAGCATCAAGATTGATCATTAAGCGAGAGGGCTTTGTTTATATCCTTGTTCTTTTTCATTTTCTTTTAAAGAAAGAACCTAATTCTAACTAAATCCTTATTCACATATTTCACGTGGTCCAGATAATCTGGCATGCAAAAAGGAGTGGAATTAAACTGAACCGAAGAATATTCAGATTTGAGAAAAAGAAGAAGATGAAAAGAAAAAACATTGCCCATTGCTTTCTTCAACAAGGCCATGGCCATGGCCAACGCGATAGAGATCATCTTCGTTTACAAAATATGAAACTTAACCCCCTCCCCCCATTAATGATATCTATGGGTGTGCGGTGCTCCTCATGGCTCCTGAATCTAAAACCCCCATCTCCCCCTGAAAACAAAACTCATTCTGATGAAGCGTAGCCATGTAACTCTTCAGATCTTTAGCAATCATTCTTGCATCAAAGCAATGAACTTAGAGCTGAAACCAAAGACGCACTTTGATCATTAAGCAATCTGAAGCCAAGGACGAACTTCGTCATGGGTTGTAAAGAGAGAGAGGATTAGAGAGGAGAAATGACTGAAGAAAGGGAGGACTTGATTTATTTTAGATGAAAGTACGCAATAGTCAATTCATTAAGGCAAATGAAATTACGAGAAAAGAATAGAAAAGACACATGGAAAGAAAGAAAAAACATGGCCAAGAAAGAGCCAGAGCCTAAGCACTAGCAGCTTTGGTAAGTCGATCAGCATCAATATCAAAACCTCTCTTAACATGAACAAAAATCACTTCGTGGGATTCCAATGCCAAAATGATACGATACATAATGCCACTAAGGCTCCAAGACATGAGGTCCGACTGATTAAATTTGATAACGTTTGCTGAATCTCCTTTGACAATCACTTTGAGCTGATTTGAGCCAAGACTGTCCACTCCCATTTTGAATGCCCATAGCTCCGCCTTATTGATCTTGCAAGTGTGCAACCTCCCATGAGAAGACCAAATGGTCAAACCGTGGTTATCACAGAGAAGGCCACCATAACCGTTGACATTAAAGCGAACACTTGTATCATAGTTGAGTTAAGGGGGACTTGGGTTTCGGGGATTCAGAGAGCTATCCGGTATTTCGAACACCGGACAACAAAGAACAATAACTTAAGCAAAGCACGCTGTCCGATAATGCAAAAGCCGGACAGCTCTAGTGAATGCACAAATAATTATTACTTACTGTTCATTAATTATTACAAGGAATGTGGGTTGTGATCCATAAAACTATATGAAATCTATGCTCCAAAGTATTATGACTGTCTAGTTAATGAATGGACCATAGTTATCAAGTCCAGACCAAACTGGTGGTCTAAGTAGTTGAATCATCGACTACTGCTTTGATCGGTTTGATCTAAAGTAAAAATCGACTTTGCAAAAAAAATCAGTGAAAACTAATATTTGACTAACTTTGGTCCATCGGACTAATCAAGTTTAACATGTTCGATCGGCTAACTGTAGGGCTGGCAACAGGGCGGGATTGAGACCTGGGCCAGGTCAACCCTAGTCCTAGCCGAGCCTTGTTCCCTTGAAGGCCCACCCTAGCTCTATTAGGGCCGGGACGGGCCTAGCAGGATAAAATTAAAGAAAACTAAAAGAAAAAGGTAAAAAATAATAATCATAATACGGGTCAGACCGGTTAGGCCTTTTTTGCCTTAGCCTGGGCCGGGCCTCCTGGCCCATTTCCACCCCTAGCTAACTAATGTTAGACAATTTTTTTTAAACGAATATCCATTTTCTTTTCTTTTTTCTAAATCTTGTTCAACTAGTTTTGACCAACAGTCGAACCAATCTTGGTTAAACTAAACCTTTACTGATTCGATTAGCCTGATCAATCCTAGTAGTACCGGGATGAACCTCCGTAAAGTAGGAAGATACTAAAGATCACTAACCGGCTTATGACTCAAATATTGGGTCCCACATTTCCATTCCTTCCCTCTTCTCTCATCTATTTAGTTGGATGACACTAGATACTTGGGACCATGGGGGTCCTTTAATTGTCATTTTTGTTCGTGCCGGTGTTTCAAAACCTGGTGATTTTTTATCCAGGTACAAGGTAAGACATTAATCTTGACCCTTGGATTTGAAATTGGGATTGTATACAATACCTTTGACACAAGACGATCACAATTACTTATAACTATCCGACGTGAAGTGTGATAGCTTTGATGTGTCAAAAAGTTCAAGAAAATTTCTTTTGAAGTTCAAGCTTGATCAATAGAATAATTGCAGCCATTGAATTACACATCCAATGGTCAAGATTAATGTCCCACCTTGTACCAAAGGTACTTACCAAAAAAAAAAAACCAAAGACTTATACGACAGGTAAATGATCTCATCTTGTACACCTTGTGCCATGGGACCCCTTAGGATCACCATCAGATCTACATCTCAATCTTGGGATCAGAAATAGTTTCACCGGCTAACCCCTTCCTAAAACCAACCATGGCCGGTCATTTGTGTCACAAAAATTTCGGCTCTGTTACTGCTCTCGGTCCTCACCCCCTTTTTTCTCCCTCTCCTTGGCCCACTGGTTTCCTCTCACCTTTTTTCTTCCATCTTGCACCTTCTTTCTAATTTGCTCCTATCCAAGTGGCCGCGAGATAATTTTGGAGGACAGTTTTTTGGGGGTCTGCCCAAAACAAAAATAGACGAAGAGGAGCCCTGTGAAGCCCTAAGCTCACTCATTTATGCAAGTCTCTCTCTCTAACGAAGCTCTTGTGAATCCCTAAATCAGAACCCTAGAAGTCCTAAATCACAGAGAAGCTCGTTCGACCTTGCTGATGAAACCCTAGACTGCTGAGGAGCTCTCTCTCCTTCTTCACGCAGCCATCCGTAAAGCTCACTCTAACTGCAACTGCAACTGTGAATCTCATTGCTAGGTACTCTCTTCTCCACCGAACAATTGAAATCACAAACCAAAAAAAACCACATCAATCTATTTTGCCTCTTGAATTGTAGTTTCAGAGTGGTCACTGTTACTTTTACTTCTCTGGTACGACTCTTTCTTTCTCTAGGGTTTGTCCCCTGCTTATTGGGACTCAGGAGCTTGATTTTTATGTTTATTGGGTGTTTTATTTATATATTTGGATATTGAATTTGATGCTTCTTGGGTGGTTTAGTTATGATATGGGAGCTTGAATTTGATGTTTATTAAATGTTTGAAGGATCCCAGTTTTTTTTTTTTGGGTGAACTTGGTCATGATTTGGGAGATTGAATTTGGAAATCAGTTTTCCATTTTGTACTTTTTATTTTTGGTTGCTTTGGTTATGATTTGGGCAATTAGAATTGAGGCTTATTGGGTGTTTTGGTTGTGTTTTGGAACCTCGAGTTTGATGTATATTGAACGTTTGATAGAACCTAGTTTTTAAAAAAATTTAGGGGGGTTTTGTTTAAGGTTTGGGAGATTGAATTTGATGTTTCTTGGGTGGTTTGGTTTAAGAGAAACGAGGCTTTTTTGTGTGTGTGTGTGTGTGTGTGGTGGTGGTGGTCTTGGTTATGATTTGGGAGATTGAAATTGATGTTAGTTTAATGTTTGGGGTAGAATTATAGGGGCTAGAGAAGGCCCTGGATATTGATGTTTTTGTTTAATTGTATAGAACAACCAGTTGAACTTTTACGTCCTATATTATAGAACATCCAGTTGAACTTTTACATCCTATATTGAGTGTAAAAATGTGAATTGTGTAGAACAACTTCTTTTTACATTATGTTGATACTGTGAAACATTATTTAATCAATTATTGGAGAATTTGTATTATCTTTTCATTATCTAACTTTTTAAACTTTTTTGGTATCTAATGAGATGCAATGTTACAGATATGATGTAAGATAGGTCGAATATGTATAGAGTGAGAGCAATGAGCAAAAAAATCATAATTCGACTTTTAAAAATACCGAAAAATATGGTCCGAACCGTAGTTTTGTAACATAAAGGTGATCTATGTCACAATAAAGTTTTCTTGCTCTCTCTCTTTCTCTCCCTAGCCTCTATTCTTATGAGACTTGCATTATCTATATGACAAGCAATGCTTACCAAGCTGTACCATATCTATGACAAATAAGTATTATAATCATCATATAGTCTTTGTGAGTTGTCAATGGAATATTATTTTGCTCTTATTGAATAAGATGGCACTTTATTGCCCTGCTTGCACAATTTGTTTTCTGCTATTTCTATATGGAATGAATGATTTTGGATATGGTTTACTATTTTTGTTTATTCACTATTTGAAACTTGGTTAAGTGCTTCTTGTCAATGATTTCGATCCAATCTAGAATATCCAATGACAAAATAACTTGTCATACAAGTGGTGAGAGTAAGAAAAAAGTAGATAAAGAAAGTATAAGATAATCAATATTTACAACATAATCAATATTTTACCCCTGCAAGTTGTGAATCACTACTTTTTGACAATGAACAAGTGTGTGAATTATATCCCACTTTGTTGCATATATGACATGTAACCAGCTTCCGCGGCTTCTTTTCTGATGGTGTTTTAATTCTTATGGTTGAAGGGCGGCCCTTTGTTGCAATATAATATCACTTGTTAAACAATCTAGATTTATTTCACTTGTTGTCGTAGCTACTCCCATGTTACTTTCATTGCCCATAGTGCAAACTTATGTTGTATTTTCAATACTTTCCTCATGGATAGCTCTTTGCTTCAATTCTTAAAATCCCAACAACACCACTTCAAAAACACGTGTAGATTTTGCCTCAATGTCTGTAATGTTAATTGCTTCACGACTTAAATAGTTGAATCATGAGAACAGAGAATCCATGAAATTTCCCATCACTCTTTTTTTATGCTCATTTAATAAAACCCATTTCTTGGCATTCCTTGTCCATCGCCTCAAAATGTATTGGGATGGGATTTCTTGAACATGCTCACGATGCACAACGGCTAACATATGTCTACAAAGGTACCCGGAAAACTCAAACAATTTACAGTTACAAGTTGCTTCGGTTTTGGAGACATCAAATATAATTATTTATTCTTTGCTATTTTTTTCATATGTGGTCAACTTTGTATGTGTTGATTGACCAATCCTCCTCAATTTTATTTACCACAATACATATCACTTCATCCAGTTCCTTTTGAAACTTAAGGAACATTGTCCTGGTATAAGCATTTGCTGCTTGCTTCTTCATAGGTAGGCTTGTATTCAAAGTTGGTGCATAATAAGAAGTGAGATGATCTAAATAGGATTCATCGTTGTATCGGTGATCAATAGCTTCTTCATATTTAAGAACAAATTCTTGCAGGGTAGTTTGAGAGTTCAAAAATCCATGAAAAAATAGTTCATACTTTCACTTCGCTGGGTAGTAGAGCAATTTGCAAATAATGCACCACGCAAGTAGACTAGTATCCATTGATGTCGCTAACCAGCTATTTCCTTTAGCTCATACTTATCAATAATCAATCCCCATAAACTCTCGAACTCTTCAATTGTTTCGGTCCAATTAATACAATGCACAAGTGGTACCCAACTTCTCATTGACCTTTTTTAAAATGTGCCATTTGCAAAATCTGTGGACAGTGTTCGCGAATACACGAGCAATAGCTCCTTGCATGGCTTTGTCTTGGTCGATAATTATTGTAATGGGATGTGTGTCATGCATTGCTCAAAGCCATGTCTCAAATAGCCAAACAAATGACGATTTAGTTTCATCTCCTAAAAATGCACACCCAAATAAATTGGAATTTGTATGGTGGTTGATTCCAGTAAAAAGGGCAAGGTATTTTAAACTTATTAGTCATATAGGTTGTATCAAAAATCACCACATCCCCAAACATTTATATGCATTCCTTGACCTAGCATCAACCCAAAAAATATTTGTTAAATGGTCATTGTCAGTTACATCACTTGCATAAAAGAATGAAGGATTTTCACTTTGCATGCACTTTAAATAATTTAAGAGCAATTGAGCATCATCGTCAAGGCTTTTTTTTTAAAGCTTCCTAAGCTCATTTCTACAATCATGATCCATTAAGCCTAAATTATAGTCTACTGCTCTAAAGACATTCATAATCTTATTAGTAGGAATCTCAGCTTTATGAAAAGTATCTATAATCCTTTTCTTACGTTCAGAAACAGCTCGATGAGATTGAAGACAACGCGCTTTACTTGAATTCACAAATTCATAATTGTGGTATCTCTCAAACCATGTAACATTCCACTTATCAATATCTTTTTTACATATTTCTATCATTGCTTTGCACCCAACTCTTGTGTTTAGTACCTTCCAAGTAGGTTTTTCAATATCGACTTTCTTTTAATGAAATCCTTCTCTTAAACATAAAAATCTACAAGAGAGCACGACCCCATCATGTTGTGTTTTTTCTTGTATTTCTCATGCGCATGCTAAAATCCTATTTACCTCGCATATTCATTATATAATAATTTTGCTTCTTCTTCATATGAAAATTCCATATCCACAAATGGTTCACAACCAATATTTCCTTCATTTGCATTGGGGTATCCCCTTCTTCCATTTTCATCTTCCTAACTGCAAGTGTTTATAACACTAACCTCCTTAGAGCCATCATTATTGCTCCCTTTTACATGTGATGCCACTGGTGCATGTGAACATTTTATAGGTGCATGTTGTCATTTTGGTCGAACTTCAACACGAACAACAACACTAATCAATTTTGAATCACTCATAACCTGGATAGCTCTATCTATTTCTTTCGCATTGGCACCATACCATAAGGGATGATCCTCAATGGTTAGTAGGAAATCGTAAAGCATTGTTGGTGTTTCTTTCTGGATCAATAACATGGAATGAGAATGATACAATGAAGTGTAATAGAAATATTTAGACTTTAGACACAATTGGCAAACTCAATCAATTCAACTAGAAAAACATGTGTAGTTCAAAAGATGTATCATGTGTCATACTCTATCATGTATCAATTCAACTAGAAAAACATGTATAGAAACAATACATGTAGACCTACGATTTTTGAGCTATTGTTAGTCATTGCATCTCAGGTAGCTGAGTTCTAATGCGCCATTAGAGAGAGTGGGTTGTCATTTTAAATGCAGTTAATTTAGTGACGTACGTATCTACCACTGTGACAATTTATTACATGCTCCTTATGGTCTCACATGCAGAAGTAGACTTCTGGAGGTATATGTGTGTTAGGTCTCAATCCAATTCCACCCAGCCACAAATGCATTTAATGTACATGTTTTCAAGCACCCAAGTATGAAGAAACACTAGAAAAAATAGCAAAATTGGTAGAGAAATAGTAAGAAAGAACGAGGGATAAAAATGAATCTAACAAATAACAAAACGATTTACGGAATTTACAAACTTTCAGTCCGATTCTACCAAACCACTCAACATGCGTCAACTTCAAGCTTCCCAATATGAAAAGAGAAAGTGAAAAAGTGACATGTAAAACTGGTAGAGAGAGCGAAAGAGAAACATGTAACCTGAGTATTACATTTCTATATAGCTATATATTTCCTTATCCCCTTTGACCTGCAAGAAACAAAAAAACAAAAAACACCATAATATAGTTGGTACATAAAAACGTCAACCAGAAAGAGAGATTGCAAAACAATTTAAATTACCTTCTATAGATTCCCTAACATACAACGATCTTGCAACTATAGCATCTACAACTCATGCCTATACTAAAATTATGCAAATTCTACAAGAATTCTAATCAATTATGCAAAATTACATCGCCCAAAGTTTTGGGTGTTCTTATTCTACATCTCCCTAGCAAAAGTAGAGAGAGATATACAGGTAAGGAAGTTGCAGTTAGAACATTGAATATCTTAAAACCTTTTAACATAAAAAAGTAAACAGAATCAGAAAAGGATAAAGAAAACAACAATCTCTCACATAACAGAGAAACAATAAGAGCTAAAAGACAACCAGAAATTTCACCTAAGAAAGCTATCAAAAGAGAGATAAATGACCATGCATATGAAAAACAAAAACAAAACAATCCAAAAAGACAGAACCACCTATTTACACACAGAAAAAAAATTCCAATACTCTCTAATCATGTGAAATAATGATGATCCATTAAACAAGCAAATGAGTGAGAAAATAGGGTGGCCCAAGACTCCACTCTATTTATTGGGGCTGTTGGTTTGCTATAGCAATCTTTGATCGATTGAAAACCAGAAGTGGTGCCCTCTTTCACCTCCTCCATACCCACATAGACCACAATCTTCTTCTCCAACCATATCTAACCTTCTTCTTTGTATCAGATGATGAAAACTCCACAAAAAAAGCTCTAAAATTCTCTAGAGAGAGATATTGAGAAATACAAAGAGAGATTGAGAAATACTACCCCCAATAAAAATGAAATAAAGAGATACAAATATATAGAGAGAGATTGAGACATACCAACCCCCCAAAAAGATGAGATAAAGAGAGAGATTGAGAGATGCCTTACAAAAAAAAGCCTTAGAATTCCCTAAAGAGAGATCGAGAAATATAAAGAGAGATTGAGAAATACCTACCCTCAATAAAAACAAGAAAGAAAGATACAAATATAGAGATATTGAAAAATACCTACCCCCAATAAAAGTGATTATAGAGATACAGATACGAGAGAGATTGAGAAATACAAAGAGAGATTCATAGATAGAGAGATTGAGAAATACAGAGATATAGCATACCTGTTTTTTGTTCTTCAACCGTTCTTTGAGACCTTGTGACCTTGCGAGAGAGAAAGAGGTGTTTTTCGCAACATCGTACCCAAAACAATTTGTCCTCCAAAATTATCTCGAGGAGACTTGGATATGAGGAAATTAGAAATATTGAGCAAAATGGGAGAGAGGGAGAAGAAAGACGAAACCCTCCATGGCCGATTTTAAAAAGGAGTTAGCCGGTGAAACCATTTAGTGATCCCAAGACCGGAATGTAGATCTAACGGTGATCTTTAAGAGTCCCATGCCACAAGGTGGTAGGGTCCCCCATTGGATCATTACTCGTCTCATATTCTTTTTAGTTTGAATGCCATGGGTGAATCGTCTTTAAGCAGTAGTTAAGGGTATTTATGTCCTTTATATTCCTACAAGTACTGTTAGGCGAAAGTCATTGCAAAATTGTTTCTCTTTCTTTTCGTTCGCGGAGCGGTAAAAGCCCTCACGCCTCTCTCTCTATATCCCTTTGAGATTCATCTCTCTCTCTCTCTCTCTGTCTCTCAGATTCACCTCGCGCGTGATCCATTGCAGGTAGCTCTCTCTCCTTTGAAACATCTGTGTCATGGGTATTTTAGGGTATGAACATCATTTTTGCTGCTTGTCTCTTTTGCCCTCTTCATTTGCCTGGTTTTGTTGATGTTCTTTCTCCCTCTTCCTGGATATCTGTGTCAGAATTAGGGTGTTATTTTTTGGTTCTCTGAACTTATCTTAGGATTCAGATGTTTTGTTTAGGTGTAGGTTTGAGGTCTTGACAGTGTTTTGGTTATAATTAGGGTTTGGATGGTATATATTGCTGACTTCTTTGTTATAATCTGAATATATTTTTTTGCTTATCTTTGTATTTGATTGGTATGTGAAGTGAAATTTGATTTTGGCTTGTTTTGGTTCAGAGCACATGCATTTTATTTGTTTTGGAATTTAATTTGAAATTATATTACTTCATGACTGCAACCTAGTTTGGTTCTTCTGTTTGCATCACTAATCATTTCATTAGTTTTTAGAAGGTTATTGTTTTTACCTGAAAGAAATGCAGGTTATAACCCTGAACATTGAACTTATCCAAAAAGGCTACTAATGAGAGTCAAAATTTGAAGACTGGAGAGTAATAGAAAATATGAATTTTTATGTTTGTTCTCAAGAATTTGTTTTACGCTGGTAAATAAATTTATAAAGTTTGTATTTGAATTTCTATGATTTGGTGGTATCTAAATGTTCTCATTCATGGCCTTTATATGAATGTTGTTACACTGAATATCTTTTTTTCTTAGTGGTGAAATCCAAATGTGAATTTCAATTTTAGAGCATTAGTCCCTGTCTTTGCAAGGACACACCATTTGCTTCATGAGCCTAACGCATTTTCTTGAGTCAGGTTGTTACGGAACCATTATATTAAAACTGAAGGATGCCTCTCATTTTTATAGGGTCATATAGAGATCTACTCTGTTGCCATAAAGTAACAGATCTTATGAATGAACTTCTTATGAGTTCTTGTCATGATATATATGAATACAAAGTAAACCTCTGAAACCAAGTAATAATTCCTTCATTTAGGGTATTCAGTGTTGTCACTTCCATGGAATTCTGCACCTGAAAATACTAAAGAAGAGGGGGTGTGGTGGGGGGGGGGTAGGGGGGTGTGTGAACGTAAATGTGGTGGAACCTTGAAGCATGAGGCACAGGGCACGGTTTACCCCTGGAAGATGTGCTTCATTGGAGATATTACAAAGAGAAATAATTTAACTTCTTAGGTATTCTATATGTTGTTTTCAATGAGTGATAGGTATGATAACTTTTACATGATATTTCTTTCAGACTAGGGTATTAAGACACTGTTATTTTTTGGGATCCAAATCTGAAGGACCTTAAGTGACACTATGGTGGGAGATATCTTGGGAATCCAAGACTGTAAATCGTAGAAGATCTGACTAGAAACAGCTTCAATGATGATCTTTGTTGGATGATCCAACTACTCAAGGATGAATGAGACTCTTTTTTATGGAGAATGTTGTGCGAGCCCTTTTGAGTTGTTTTCTAGTTTACTTTTGTGTTTTACCAGGCCTTTAGATAGTATAGGGTGATATTCTCCTTGTGATCAGATGGAATTCCAAAGATTGGTGTTTTACTTTATAGAGGAGACTTTCAGTAAAGGGCTGGGCTCTAAGACAATAGTTTGACCTTCCTACCACTGGCTTTCTTTGCTAGTTGCCACCTCTGCCATAGTCGCGAGTGCTTTGACACATCTTCTCGCTTGGCAGAGGTTGCTTGTTGCTAGAGTGCTTTATGGAAAATAAAGAAAGAGAAAAACCGTTGAATGCTATAACTTGGCCACTGAAGAAGGTGAAGGCTGGGCGAGAGACTGGGCCAACTTACTGCTGCCATGCCATGGTTGAAGCTTGAGGCTCCATAGACTGAACTATATATAAGGTCTTGTTTTGGGAGGGGAGGACACCACTTAGTACCAACCAGTGGGGTTCAATGCCTAACAAAAGAAAAACGCACAGACCAAAAGCAAAAAAAAAGGGGTGAACGAAAGAGATGTGTGGCTGAAGAAAGGAGAGAAAGAACGCATGCATGGAGATTCTTTTTGTCGAAGGTTCGAGAATCTATTGAAAACATCTAAGGAAGAATTCCCAAATATGTCGACTCAGCGTCCTTCCTCACCTCACTAGCATTCCAATCCTTCTTTCTAGTCAATCGAGACCTCCCCTCCAAGAAAGAAAAGAAAGAAATCCAACCTGAAACCCTTTCCCTAGTTCTAAATGCCACCCCAACCAGGGAAAAGGGTATGCCATCTGATAATTGTTCTTCCCCTTCGGTCGGATTGTTCCTCTCATTCCTCCAGTGGGGTCCCGCCCCCTGTAACCCCTATGGAATTGAGTTTCTGCCCGGTAGCCATCTCAAAATTAGATGGAACCTCTTTCATAGCAATAGTAGTAGTTATAGAGGCTTCACAAAAAATCACAGCATCATCAGCATAATCACACCCCGAAGGAAAAGCCCTAGGTATCATCCCTTGCATAATCCAACTGTCTACTGAGGAAATCCATGATCAGCATGAAGACACCCGGTCCCAGGACACCTTGGTTGTTGCCACCCTGAGCGAAAGAAGTTATTAATATAGGTAAAAAAACTTGCTTTCTTTCCGTCCCTTCCATGCATTCCCTGCAGCTTGCCAGCTCTTTCAGTCCATTGGTCATTGCATTGCGCGAGCTTTTTTCATCAGCTCCTCATTCATTTAATTCCACTAAACTACCCCACGGAGCACGGCTAATGCTACTAAGTTTAAGTGGAAGAAGCCGGCCATGCATGCATGTTCTCTTTTTGAAGGAGGTTCTCATGCTCTTTCTACTCTATCCTTTGTCCAATTGCTGGCCAGATCCGGGGGATCTACTTTAATGTTTTCCAGCTAGAGAAAATTCACATTTTCATGAAGGATTTCATATCTGATTAAAAGGAGATTATCATAATGAACATTATGTCAAGACTTCAGAGCCTTGCTAAGGCATATAGGAATAAACGTGGACTATGTCCTAGTTGTTGTCAGATTTGGTAAATTAGTGCCTGTCAAGGAGTGCACTTGAGGACCTCAAGGACCCCAAGAAGTTATTACATTCTTTCTGACTGTATGGGCCGGAGCAAATCCATAATTTTGATTGGTTGCCTTCTTTAACTGGGCAAATGAATGTGTGATATCCATGTACATGTCTATGCCTCCATAAACTTCAACTACATGCTCAATAAGTATTACAGATTTTTATGTTAACTGAACAAGTTATATGGAGTATTTAATCAAAGTATATCTGCAGCATCAGGTTCTGCTTCTTCCAAGTAATGCTGTACTACTTCCAGTTAAGTCAACAGAGTGTTATGTAGAGAATAAAAATAACATGGTCTATGGGATAGCCCTTACTCATGCTTTTGGGAATTTGAATTTTCGCTGGCAATGCATGGTCTGAAAGCATGTGTATTGATTGCTATTAATCATTGCAAACATTAAGTCTAACTTAGGGAGATGATTTGGATCACAGGCATTATCATCATAATAGAAAACTTATTGCACTATATGCATTTCTCTAAAAGTAAAATAAAGATAATATTCCTTTTTTCTATGCAATTTTAGCATTGACCGGTGATTCAATGTTCCTTTTCTCTAGCTAACAAATTTTCTTTTTATTTTATCTACTGTGACTGGATAAGTCAGGTCCTATAAGAATTTGTTTGAACTGTGGCAATGAATTTTCCTTCCTCATTATTGATATACTGATTATTTTGTTGTAGGTATGGAGAATGCGTGGCTATGTGCCTTGTGCTACAATGTGTGATAGATGCAAAGCAGTATAGTGACATGTCCTATGATAATTACTGTACAAGTGGTGGTTGAGTATCTTCTTTGTGAGAAGGCTTAAGCTGATTCTATAAATCAGCTATTTTGGCCTGCCACTTCTCAGCTGAAATTCTTCGGTTTCTGTTTGTACCAGGGGTTCTGTAGAGATCATGGAGATTCAAACATCTGGAAAACCCATCGATTCTTTGCTAGAAAAGGTCCTTTGCATGAACATTCTTTCTTCTGATTATTTTAAAGAGCTTTACAGATTGAAGACCTATCATGAAGTTATTGATGAGATATATAATCAAGTTGATCATGTGGAGCCTTGGATGACTGGAAACTGTAGAGGCCCTTCTACAGCATTTTGTCTTCTTTACAAGTTTTTCACCATGAAACTCACCGTTAAACAAATGCATGGTCTGTTGAAGCATCCTGATTCTCCATACATCAGAGCTGTGAGTGCTTCTGATAATTTGGCTCGCCCAGTTTTTTTCAATTTCATTGGTATAAATATGTATAACATTACTTGTCGATAATTATATTATTGCTATTTTATGCATATGATTATGATGGTGTATTGTCTAGATTGTAGTTTCTAAGTTGCAGGTGCTGATATATGCAGATTGGTTTCCTCTACCTGCGTTATGCTGCAGAGCCAAAGACCTTATGGGGTTGGTTTGAGCCCTATGTCAAAGATGAAGAGGTACCCATTCTATTGATATTGTTAATATCCTTGTCCTTACTCAGTATGTATGAGACGTGGATCAATTCTCCATTAGTTCTTATAAAGATAAATTTATTTAGTTTAAGAGTTGCAGGCTTTCTTTATAGCTCCACGATGATCTTCCCCCTCTATAAATATACTTGTTGGAAGAGTTATTGCAGAGCTGATACATCACATGAATCAAATCTTCTTTGTTATGGAGCGATCTGAATTTTTATTTGATGGCATCATTAAAAAAATCAGTTGTACATTCAAGACCAATCTGATATATAAAGCATCTAAATGGGATGTGAAATATAATGATTGCCTAAATCAATCTTAATCTCTATCATATACATCCTTGCACTAAATTAAAATAGTTCTGCTGTGCTAGTATCTGCAACAACCTCTCGTTGAAAAAGTGAGATTGAAGGTTCAGGTTCAACATAACCATATTGCCCTTTTATACATACAACCATCTATTTAATATCTCCTCATTAAGCTTGCACTGTATGTGATCCCCAATGGCACAGCAGTTATATCATACCCCATTTAAGTTTGAAATATAAGAGTGATACCCAATCGTATACCAAATTGGTAAACAAGTTTAACCATCCTCATCTACTTGAGGAGAAGATTTGCTTCGATATTTGGATGGTATATGAGGGGCAGAGGGGGGTTAATAATATCTGATGGGAGATGTTATCTCTTGGTAGTAATGCACTTGCTTGTTTTTGGTGTGTTTCTGCCACCCAGGATACTGGAGTAGCACTGATGTTATGAGCATACAACAGTTTGAGAGTGCCAAAGGAGCTCATGAAGCCAAACAATTTGTTGACATAGTTTTGTTATGAACTTGTATGCCATGTCCTTGAATGGTAGATTATGTCTTGCTTTTTGAAGAAGCAAATGAATTCCTAAGAAATTTAAAATGGGTGATTAATTTGTTATGCATCTCACTGTGCCAAATTTACTGTAGATTTTATTGTGTTCACACACACATATTTCTCAAACTTGATATTGACCATATTTTTTCTCTCAAGTGTGTCCATGACCTTGGTAATTTTTTAGAGATGTTTAAAAATAAATATGAAGTGAGCTTGAAATATGTTAAACACAACGTTTTAATTTTGAATTGATAGGGAAACTATATAATGGTTCACTGTTTCTATTAATCCACAAGTTCCTTTAAAATATTTGCAATATTTTACAAATTCTATGCCTGTCAAAAAAGTACAAATTCTACAACTTTAGCGAATATTTGTTATCTATGTTAGAGTACTATATGAATGGACAACCTCTGTTCATTTGTTAGAAGATATGGTGTTTGGTTATGTGAATTTGGTTGATGTGGAATTTGGGATTAAACAATACTCAGTCTTATCATTGCGTAATTGATGTAAAAAACTTGGGAACTTTTGAGTTCTTTTTTTCTTTTCCCCCCGTTTTTTTGACCATTGGGCAGCAAGTTGAGGATGGTATCTTGTTAGCTTGCAATAAGTTTGTTACATGTACTGTTCAATCATCTCAAAGTGGTGTTCTAGTAAGACAGTTGCTTGCGTCATCCTTATTGGTGGCATTACATTTTTAAGGTCATATGTTGCCTACTTCTTTGAGTTATGGTGGCATGTTGATGCCAAATTTGACTGATCTTCTATTGCTTGTAAATTCTTTTAGGAAAAATGCAAGTTTTATAACTGTTCCTCAACAAATTCTCTGAATAGTTTTGCAATTTGTTAGCAAGTATATGAATCTACTTGTCAACTCCACCATGGCCGGTCCCAAGCTGGTCATGCCGGTCCCAAGCTCAAATAAAGGAGGAGGGTTGTGGTAGGTAGGGCAGCCAGCTTAAAACTCTGCCACATCTTTTCATGAATCCTGAATTTTTGTTATTTATGGTTTGATTGAGGGTATGACCCTTGATAGAGCAGAATGGCATAACATGATTCATGTAATCAACCCCAAATAAATGGGTTAAGGCTTGGATGATGATGATGATATGAATCTACTTTTCTTCAGTGAATGGTGGGAATGATTGCAGAGAAGATTCAGCAGAATCTTTAGAAAATATTGGATACAAACATCTACATATTTGAACCCCGCACATGTGCGCATGCTTACACACACAGATTCACTCCTAATTGGCATGTTGACAAATTTATTCTTAAGATTCTTCATTCCTAATTGATGCTTGTAGAGGGATGTAGACGTCACTTAAGATTCTCCATTCCTAATTGATGCATGTAGAGGGGTGTAGACTTCACTTAAGATTCTCCACTCCTAATTGATGCATGTAGAGGGATGTGTGCTTCACTTAAGATTCTTCACTCCTAATTGATACATGTAGAGGGATGTACATGTTTACAATCTGATCACTGGTTCAATATCCTCCAGGAATTTTCTCCGGGGTCAAATGGTCGAATGACGACAATGGGAGTCTATGTGCGTGATCTGCTTCTTGGACAGGTGAGTACATATCTTTTCATGCTTGCCATTTTTGGCTTTGTTAATTTTAAGTTTAATTTCATCATCTGGTAAAGGCAGGCTATCTGCCTGATTATAGTGTATATCTTCCCTTAAATTGACGGAAATATTAATAAATCTCTATGGTGAATACGCAAGTAAAGCTACCACTGGTCTTGGTCTGTGATTTGCCACTCATAAATTTTTCATTTGAGATCCTGTGCATGGGTCGCCCTTTGGAGGTTACTGAAAGAGGAGAAACATCTCTATCTGCTGCAACTAAGTAAAAGGTTTGTAATGTTGATCTTGAATTGAAGCAAAGCATGGTACAAGGCAGTTTTCTTTACATGATATAGAATGTTGATTTGACTGTCTTAAGACGATGCTTCCTTTTCGATTTTTCTTATTATGTCTTCATGTTGCAATCTGATCCTTCTAGCGGTTCTATATTTGTTCATTTTGCATAGTGTAGTGGTCTCTTTAGGAACGTATATTCTGGGTATGGAAACAATAGAATATATTACACCATTGAAATGGAATATTGCCTGGAAAAGTATCACATAATATGATGGGCATGGTTTATGTTACTACAAAGGCCCATCCACCAATCCACAGGTCAACTATATCTGGGTGAATGCCCAGGTGGGTGCACTATTAATCTCTAGTTTCTGTCAGCAGGAACAGATGGTATATCCCTTTGGAGTACTATATACCATATTCCATTGGATTATATTGTATCTGCCCCATTTGTCATTACTTGAAATCTCTGGCCAAGATCAATTATGAGAGCTACTCATATATAATGTCTTTATTATAATACAAATACAAGTTAGAGTGTGCTTTGCTTATCTTGCAAGTTGGTCATATATCCAGTCACATCGTTTTATACTCAAATATGCCAAACCCTAATATCATATTGTCCTTTTCCCAAATGCCCGATTTAAGTCCAATGTGAAAAGTACACTGTTGCTATTGTAATCTTGGATTTGATTAGAAATAAAAAATGGCGAAAGAACACCTTTAAGAGCTGCTCAGATAGAATGCTTGATATGTTATTTATCAGAAGAACAACACAAAAGTTTCCTTTGCTTAACCTGCAAATTAATCATATATGGAGTCACACCGTTCTGTACTTGAATCTAAGATCCTATAGTTCATTTTCCCAAATGCCCACATTTAGGTCAACAGTTGAAAGAGAACAAGAAGCCACCAGTCTATAAGATTGGTTGTACTTTTGCTGTTGAATCATTGGATTTGATAGAAATGTTTACTGTTGCTGTTGAGGCTTTGATTTGATAAGAAATATTTACTGTTGCTGTTGAGGCTTTGATTTGATAAGAAATATTGAAGGTTTCCTCACATCTCGTGCCACCTCACAACCCTGGATACCAATGTTCGATTCCTGCAGAACCATGCCTTCCAAAATTGCAATTTACCCACTAAGCAGTTCTCTTCAGCTTCAACTTCATGATCCCCATGCAACAAGCTTAAACACCTCATTTCTAAAGCGAAAAGTTCATATAGAGAGCCTAGTCAAATATCCTCAAATTGATCATCTGGACATCAAGATGCATGGAATGAGAAAAACATGGATTTCAAGTTTTGGAAATAGTGCATCTTGTAACGCATTTTTGGACCGTCAATTTTTGAGTTATTCAAGTTTTCATAGATCTGCTCGATGTATACTATTTTTTAAGCTTTAAATTTTATAATTAAAGATAAAAATATGTTTTAAGGCTAGTCAAAGATTTTCAGTATTAAAACTACATTTCTCGACACGCTTTGAAGGTGGGCTCTAATTTGATTGTTTAAAGCGTCGGCTCTATACAAACCGCACCCTTTTCTAAATTAGTCCTCTTTCTCAAATGTCTCTCCCATGCCATTTTCAAATGAAGCATGCTGATCCCCATGCATCAAGTAGAACACCTCATTTTCTAAATTACTTCTCTTCAAAAAAAAAATTTGATAGTAGAATGTTAGAGACTTCTTCCTCATCTATGGCCAAGGTCCACTATAGTGAACAGAATTCTTATTCACAATCATTTTTGGCTTTATTAGGATTGCTTGAATACTTCCCAGTTCACGTTTGTAAGTAACAGAGCTGTAGCGCACTTGTTGCTAAAAATTGGCAGTTTTCTTCTGCCATCTTATTGACTGATCTTTTGATGCCTGTTTTGACTGTGAGCCTGACCAGGTACTAGACTACATGGATGTGTATGCGTTTAAGATGATTGTGAATGGGAATTTTAGTATAGAGAAAATGTGACCTAACATCCCAACTGTTTGCTGTGGTGTTGTCTGTGCTCCTGAACGAGTACGAATATCTGTCTAGCTTTCCCTGGCTAATTTAACTTTTCATATGTTTGATGAATATCTGTGAGGTTGGATCTGCCGAGTGCATCTCTTGTAGCTTGTATGATATTCCATGAGCAATTACCCATTGGATAAGGAAGGAGAGAGAGAGAGAGAGACTTCAACAACTTTAGTAGATCCATTCTTTGTAGAGCCCATGTCTTGGCCTATCTGACCTCATCTGATTTTGCAGTACTACTTCGACACCCTCTTTCCCCGCACCCCAGTCCCCATCATGCGCCAAATAGTGGCCCACCTGGAGAGGCTCAAGCTCCCCACAAAGCACTTGGGGGTAACTGGTGAATCACACCGCCATGGCTCTGATGACACTGCACGAAGGCCCCCATCTGTGAAAGCAGCTCTCTCTGTCTCTTTTGGTCAACGCGCCCCACATCGAGCCTCAACCCGTGACTCCTCGCCAGTTCGCCGAACGTTACCCCCACCGCGAGATCGGAATGAAAGCGATCGAGACCGAGATCGAAGGCATGGGAATGATGACCGAGACAATAGAGACTTGTACAAGTCGAGGCACCTAGAGAGAGAAAGTGACCGGCGTGACTACGAGAGGACCAGCCGAGACCAAGACAGGGATAGAGATAGAGAGAGAGACAGGGATAGAATTAGAGATAGAGAGAAGGATAGGGATTCCGACAGAGAGAGGGACAGAGATAGAGATAGAGAGAGAGGTAGCGATAGAAAGAGAGAAAGGGATCGAGGGAGGGATAGAGACAGGGAGAGGGATTCGAGGACTCGAAGGAGTAGGAGCAGGAGCAGGAGCAGAAGTAGGAGTACGAGTCGGAGCCTGCAGGCTCCATCGGATATGCGCTCGAGTCCATTTGGAGAAGCCCCAAAAGATAAGGCACCCATGTCAAGCAACCTCGCAAGGTTAAAGGACTTATATGGGGATGCAACTGATAAGCGCAGTGATGCGGGCTTTGGCCGCGCACTGAAGGATAGCAGCACTGAGGATGTCATCAAGCTTGGAGGTGGTAGTTGGAAGTAGCGAGAAATAGATTTGTGTATCAGCGTTCAATTGTTGTGGGGAGAGAGGAGCCTCAGCAATATCAAACTTGGACTTCTGAAGTAGAGAGCAATTGTGATGAAGAGTGGGCTGTGTTTCTATGACAGTGTTGAGGTTGTTTAGAGAGAGAGAAAGAGAGGGGTATAATTGGAGTCACCCGAAGTGGAGAAAATCAGCTCATTTATTTGAGCATATCATGGAAGAATTAGAAGAAACACATTTTTGTTCACATGCATGCTTGTAATTTAGACATGGAAATCTCTGTGATTTCCTTTTTCGCATTCTATTGTTGAACTTGTAGAATCTTAAATCAGGAGATACCATGGAAACTCCTTTAAAATCTTTTTCGAATACTTTACTGAATGTGTTATGCCATGTGACTATGTCAGGCAGATATTTGCTGTCATCCTTGAGTGTTATGCCATGTCACTATGTGAGGCAGATATTTATCGTCATCCTTTAGCTGAGGATTGGATTTCCCTTTAAATCTTGGTTTATTTGTGGCAAAGGTACTGTTGTTGGCATATTCCTTTTTTCTTTTGTTCAACGATGAGTGTCGCCCAAAATTGCAGGTTTCGGTGGAAGGAGTGTTGCCCAAAATTGCGGGTTTCGGTAGGCCAACTGGCTTTCCTTCGTTGTCAGTCATTTTATTGGATGGTGACCAATTTGATTCAGTATTTTTTTTCCCCTTTTCTCTACAAGGGTGAGGTTTGTATAAGGTGTTTTCTTTCTCACTGAAAATCTGAGATAAAACCATATTCGCTGCCCTCTTAAGTTTGCATGTTGGAGAATATTAATAGAAGTTTATAAAAGGTGTCAATCTTATACTAAGTAAACGTTCTTTCAAAATAGTTCCATCCATGTCTATTAATGAAGTACGCCATATTTCCATGCTATATGTGTTGTTTCTATCATTTCCAAGCCTCTGGCCACATTTTCTGCTTTTTATTCATGCCATACACCGTCTTAAAAAGTTTGATTTGAGCGCCCCTCAAATCATGAGGGAGGTGCCCTGAAAATGGTCTCACCAAACCCCTAGCGGGCGGTTGAACATCGCGAGATGAGACGGAGTAGTTCAGTTTAGGGACAAGTAACTAGGACCATGGCGCATAATTTAAGGTCATGACGCTATTGGACAGTCTTTTTAAGCCATTGATGCCCTCACGTAAGCCGCATACCCCATAGTGTCCCTCTTTCATAACATGCTCAGCCTCATTACGAGATACAGAGTGTAGCAGAACGCTGTCAAAAGACATTCTGAATGACACCCCATTTATAAATGTATACGGCAGAGCCCGCTTCATAACGATCTCAGGACCCATGGGTAGTGTGGAGCCGGCCGTATTGACTATATCCCAAAAGGTCACGGCCCCAATCGCTAGTGATTCCCAGCATACATGAGCCTCGGCTTGTTGCTTCAATTGAGCTTCCTTTTCATCTCTATGAGCTTGCTTTGCCAACATTAGTGTGCCCCATGGTATGGGTATGGTGAGCACTTAGGGAATATGTACCTTTCATCATCATATTCGATACATTTCTTAGGACGAACATATCGCTATTGCACGACCTATACCGGAATGAGCCTACCAATCGAAAGTGCAAGTGAGGCTCTCAATTTGGCAAGCACATCTGCCTGACGGTTCAACCTGCCGGGGAGATGAGTTAAGGTGAAATCCTCAAAAACAGTCAGAAGGTTCTACAGAGTCATGGTAGGGAAAAAGGGTATTCTTTTGAACTTCACACGTTCCCTTCAATTGGCAAATCACGAGCTCATAATCCCAAAAAATAGCCATGCAGGGGACATCAAGTCCTGCAGTGATTTCAAGGTTAATTACGAGTGTTTGATATTCAGCCTCATCATTATGTGAGGCAACACTATCAAAAGAAATGGATAGAGACATGATGCCATTCGGAGGGGTATGGACAAGCAATCCGGCTCCTCCTTGCCCCTCTTGATAAGCCCCATCAAAGTACATTTCCTACTCATATGGTTCTTCGACACATAAGGCTTGATCATCTGGGAGATCATAAAGGAGGGTTGAATCATCAAGAAGTGGATGTGCTGCCAAAAAGTCAGGGATTTTTTCTCCTTTTGATGTATTAAGACTGCTTTTTAGCCATTTCCAGTGGTTCCTTCGGTCTTCCAACAATTATCGTGCTAGGAATTTGTTTGGCTAGACGGCATCACTCCTCGAGTCCAGTGACATTTATTGGAGACAAAATACCCCCAAACGCACAAGTCTAATCTTGGAGCTTGTCATAGAAAAACCAACTACCACCATTATTTCTTGCCTACTCAATAAAACATGTAGCTGTACTTTTAGCCTTTTTAAACACATAAAGAAAAATTTGCAATGCATACATCAAGCTACCATGGGATGTATGTTACATATACCAAGCCTGGTTACTGGAGGAGTCTCGGAAGCAGGAGCACCTAACCAAATGAAAATTATCCATTGGTTCTGGGCTTCCTATTGAAATCACCAAGGGAGTGTCAGTTTCATAACAAGAATACAACCTCTAATAGGATCTTCATCAGCTAAGATTCAAGAAACCTCTTTTCTGCTACCTTGATGAGTCATAGCATAATGTGCACATATGGCTCACATCAAAAAATTAATACAAAGCAAGGCAACCCCAACTTACTCAACTCTACTCGTTTCATGTTTGTTTGTTCGCCAGGTTACTTACCTATTGACTCAGGCAAAAATTAAATTCGCAAAAACTTATATATAACTATTGACTGAGGTAGTAGGTTAAATTGGTAAATACTCACATATGTATATGCGAATAGAACTAGATATGCGCACAACCCACGTTGAGTGTGACTTGGGCAAGTATGTGGTTCCTTACGAAAAAACACGCTAACTCGTGCCGAAGAAACCAGGATGATTATCCAGTCTTTACATACGCTTATTATGTCCAAACTCAATGATAAGTTCACTAAAATTTCCATAGAGGAATCATGGTTATCCAACTGATTCTTCACGTATTGCAAGAAAACTCCTCCCCTGAGATTGTAATTTGTCAAAGCTACAGTCTTAACAAATGTGGTTATGTAGTTGCATATATTCTGAATGAAACTTAGAAGAGTGTATTAAACTAATAGCAGCCTTCATGGATCTGTCCCTATACAATTGTGACTATTAAGGACAGTTTTCACAAAATGATACAGAAAATGCCACACTTAAAAGCCCAGGTTGAAATTATCATTAATTTCGGGCAGGCTGATGATCACTCCTTCACAAATGTACCTGCTCCTGCATTAGCCTCTCTCTACATGTGCTTAAAGGTGACTTGTAGAGACCTCAGGATATAAAAAATTTGGTAAAAATGGATTCCTATCTCCTGGGAAATTGGAAAACTTGGAGGCCAAAGAAATAATCTTTTGGGAATCCCTTTTCTACAGCAAAGTCTGATATGAGCTATCCAGGAATAGATCCCCTACCCTTGCTAGTCCTGGATTGTTTCATGGAGCAGCTATCGAAATTTAGCTTGAACTCCATGAAAACTTCAAAGCACCTAAGAAATAGCCAAAGGTTTTGAATTGTTGGCGTTAGCATCACAAAGAACTAGGGGTGTGATCTGAATACAGTGGACTTGGACCAGATTGCTTTCAAGTAGATTTGAGATAGATTTGAGACCTCAGCCAAGATGGCAAACAAGAAAGTGAATTTATTTCAAAACAACAAAAAAAGGAAAAAAAAAAAAAAATTGGTAAACAAGAAAGGGGATAGAGGGTCTCCATGGCAGAGGCCTCTCAAATTGGGGAAGAATCCTTTAGAGGATCCATTGACTAAAACTGAGAACCACAAGGAGGAGATGGAACCCTTAATCTAGGTCTTCCATATGCTATTGAAGCCCATCGATTGTAGCACACAGTGTTCATTAAATCGAACCGGAACGGTTAACTGGACATGGGCATGGAAGCGGTTTAACCAGCCTAATAGGTAAAGCCAATTCAACTGCTCTAACCGGGCAAGTCCCGGGAGATAAAAAATGTGTTGAAAAAAAATAAAAAAAAATACAACAAAAATATACTAAAATATGAAAAGCATATAAAGAATAATTAATACATTCAAATGAAGTTGAAAATTAATGCAAAAATGGATTTTAACCCATTTTATATCTTTCAAGGGCTATTTTTTAAATTTTCTAAAAAAGATGGGAAAATATAAAAGTGAGTATTAATAACCAAAATAATTTTTAATATTTACCATACTGTAAAAAACATTTAAAAATGCATTACAAATCAAATTCCTTATTTTTGAGAATTTATATACATTTTTTTGAATTGTTTTTTTTAAATACCGGTTGACCACCCTAACCGCCCAAAATCAGAACCGGCCACTGGCCGGTTCCGATCTAACTGGGCTGTTAGCGGTTAGATCGGGCGATTTTGCGAACAATGGTAGCACTTATCGAAGAATGGCCCAGTTGACAAGATCGTACCCATTTTCCCTATCCAGTTTAAGGACAAGAACATTTGTCTTGGATTGGTGTCTAGTTGTGGATGCACTCGCTGCAACAAATGCCTCATCCAGAATTTGGCAGTCTTGGACAAACTTGCATAGGAGACATGAGATGGGTTAGCACCAGTCGCAGGCGCGAGGCAAGCACTTTGGATAGGATTTTGTAGGAACTATCTCATACTTTTCGGCCTAAGATCTTTTAGTTCCCTGGTGCCCTCCAGAATTAAGAAACAATGATAGAGAGAGATAGAGAGATTTGGTTGATAGGCAAGAAAGAAGGAGAGTGATTTATATAGACTCTTCCAAGTATAACTTCAGTTGTCCAATGAGGTGTATAATCGGATATTCAAAAATACTACACAGTTTTGACAGCCTATTTGGACAGGTTGAACAGCCTGTTATACAAGCTAATTCCAGGTGTATGGTTTATGATATAGTGTCATGTGCACAATGTCTTAGTGCTTCTTATGCCTACTATATCTCAGTTATCCATATGTCTATCATGTCTTTTTTATTTCGCATAAGTTGGGATCTGAAAGTGGCATTCAGCCCTTAGCTCACGATCAAAATTCCATGAAAACTTGTGGAACAGGGGCAAGGCTGTTCTAAAACTTATGGAACAAAGCTACACAGCAGAGATTTGGGCCCGGGGCCTTCTCTTGTCCCAAATCAGCCACTGTCCTACGGTCTCATCTGTGGTCGATGACGTCACTGGCCACTTCACCCGCTCCCTAGATAAGGATTGCAGAGTGAGTTTAATAATGCTCTGCCTAGCCTGTTTGGGGCCAGGGAAAAAGAAAAGTGTTTTGACTGGGCAAAAACACTATATGGTACAAAATGTGCAATCAACTGTCATCCCGATTTTATAACGTTCAACAATTTGAGTGCATGTTTAGACCCATATCTTTAAACAGATATTTAACAGAGTAAAGCATAGTGCACAGAAATTTAGGAGACAAGGGTTTAAAGAGTGTATGAGAGATATCACATTATCCCTAGAAGTGGAATTAAATGTATTTACAATTTCAATCTTGATATACACAGATCAGCCCATATTAAATTACATGTATTTATTTACAATAAATAGATTACAATAATACATAGCATGCAGACAATGGAAAAAATGCCCCTGGAAAACCAACAGTATGACCACTGCTCCATACACCGTATATGTGATATCGTTAGACCGAAGCATGCATCACCATTTAACATTTATGTGGCTTTCTGGCAAGATTCACTCTTCTAGAGAACATGAATTAAATATTGTACCTGTATAGGGAAAATTCCATTTTCGAACATGCTAAGGACCAAATTTACAGCTTCATCAGCTAAACCTATGTCATAAAGACCATTATGTGGGAGCATAATTTTACTTTTTTTCAATAATAAGCTATGGCATCTTAAATTCAGCCTTTTTGGCATCTCTCCTCTAACAAACTCTTCACTTCTTCCAAACTCCCACACCTGCAAAGGCCATATATGAGTGCATTATTCATGACAATATCAGGGTGACACCCTCTTTTTTCCATTTCTTTGCATAATTTCAAGGCTCTTTCCACACTATCAGCCTTTAAGAGATTGATTACAAGAGTGGTTTATATAATAACATCTGGGTTAACGCCATTGTGGTACACAGCTTGTCCAACAGCTCCATTGGCTCCGTCATTCTTCCATTCTTGCAAAGACCATATATAAGTGTGTTATATGTTGCAATGTTTGGAGGACATCCTCTTCTTCCTATATCATTGTGTGATGCCAAGGCTTCTTCTGCATTATTGGCATTGTTGAGCCTGTTATACTTATACATGACAGAATCTAGGCTTATGTCATAAAACAACCTTTAATCTCTCATTCTTACAAAGACCATCAATGAGTGTGTTATAAAAGATAATGTTTGGTTGACACCCTCTCTTTCTCATTCTTTTGGATAATGCCAAAGCTTCCTCCACATTATTGGCTTTACAGAATATGTTAATAAGAGTGGTATACGTAACAACATTTGGATCCATGCCGATATGGTACATCTCCTCTAACAAAGCCAATGCTTCGTCTACTCTCTCACTCTGCTAATACCATCTATGAGCGTATTATACGTAATAAATCTGGATAACACCCTCTCTTCCTCATTTCTTTGCATAACACGAAGGCCCCTTTTACTTTATGAGCTTTGCAAAGCCCATATACAAGAGTGTTATTTGTAACAACATCTTGGTATAGACCACTCTGGTGCATTTCATCCAACAAAGCCACTGCCTCCTCCTTTCTCCCAGCATTGCTAAGACCATCTATCAGTGCGTTATATGTGACAATGTTTGAGAAACACCCTCTTTTCCTCATTTCTCTGGATACTGCCGACGCGCTGCTGGCATTGTTGATTTTGCAGAACCTGTTTATAAGAGTGGTATATGTAATAACATTAGGTTTCAAGCCACTTTTGGACATATCCTCTAACAAACCCATTTCCCCTCTACTCTCCCATCCTTGTAGAGGCCATCAATGAGTACATTATACTGTCTTCCCCATTTTTCGGTATAATTTCATAGCCCCTTCCACATTATTGGTTTTGCAGAGCCTGTTTATAAGAATGGTATAAGTAACAACATCGGGGTTCATACCATTATGGTACGTCTCCTCTACCAAACTGGCCGCCTCCACTATTCTCCCACCCTTGAAAAGGGCATCAATGAGGGTGATACACATTACAATATTTAAACGCAACCCTCTCTTCCCCATTTCTCTGTACAACTCCAGGGCTTCTTCCACCTTACTGGTTTTATATAGCCCATTCAAAAGAGTGTTAAAAAGTAACAAAACCCTGCAAAAAAAATTTGGTTTTCCATAGCACGGAAGAGTTCCATGGCCCCTGCAACTTTCCCCTCCTATCACAAGGCACCTTCTGAGTAGCGTTCAATTTTGAGCATGTACACTATGTTCCTTCAGCAGTATCATTTACTTCTGCTACTAAAGATCTACTTTGGAAGAAGTTTTTAGAACCAATAAAGAATCACTAGATGATTGTTCTCAAGAGAAAAAATCTGAAATTTCAGTTGTCTAGCACTTAGATATTTACTATTTAAAAATTGGATGGTCTTTGGTCAACCTCGAGATATTATTTTTTTCAACCTCGAGATATTATTTTTTAAAGTGCATAGGTGTAATTAGATAATTTTTTAGTATAACCAAAATATACGGAATGAATAAGCTACATCACTAAATTTGGGGGTCTTAAAATTAATTTTAAGGGTACGTTTGGTTCGTAAGTAAATGTTTACATATGTAAATTGTTTTTCACACATTTGGTTCGTTCCAAATGCCTATGCAAATATTTTACCATGGTACCAAAACATCGTAAAATGAAACCCCACCTCTTGAGGTGTGGAAATATTTATAAAATCCAATTTATATTGTATTTATAATATACAATATGTATATTATATTATATTATATTATTATAATAAAGTATATTATTATATATACTTTATTATAATATATACATATATATATATATATCAATTT
>NW_006495813.1:1736041-1750803 GCF_000471905.2 Amborella trichopoda | reverse complement strand
CTACCGTCATCACCATCCAAACTTCATCGCACGGTGACAGTTGTCTGGTACTGTTTCACTTTTTATTTTTTTTTAACTATTCAGAATGATCTGAAATTGGAGTGTGTGTACATCTTAGTGAGACGCACCTAATAGAAATATGATAAAAATAATTTTTAAAATATAAATTGACCAAAATACCTCCAAAAATTTATAGGTTTACTTTGGCCAATTTATATTTTACGAATTATTTTCTTTATATTTTTATTAGGTACGCGTCACTAAGATGTACCTAACTAAGACGTATACACGTTCCAAATTTCAGATCATTCTGATTTGTAGAAACAAAATAAAAATTGAAACACTACCGGACAATCGTGACCATGCGATAAACTTTGGACGGTGACGAGCATAGGCGAAATCACTATTTCCGACGCCTATAGGTGACAATGAATAGTGATTTCTCCTGGTCACAATTGTTTGGTAGTATTATAATTTTAATTTTGTTTCTATAAATCGGAATAATCTAAAATTTAGAGTGTGTATATATCTTAGTGATGTGTACCTAATAAAAATATAAAAAAAATAATTTGTGAAAAAATGTGTTGACCAAAATACCCCTGAAATATTTTGGGGGTATTTTGGTTAATTTATTTCATGTGCAATATTGTTTTGATATTTGTTATAGATTTTTTTATTTTTTATGAACACACGTTCCAAATTTCAGATCATCCTGATTTGAAGAAAAAAATGAAAAATAAAACGCTATTGGACAATCGTGATCGTGCGATAAACTTTGGATGGTGATGAGGGTAGACGAAATCATTGTTCATTTTGACCTATAGGCATTTTGTAGTATCTTCCATATATATATATATATATATATATATCAAATAACTTTTTTGGTTTTTATTTCTATACTAGGACCTGACCCACTTATCCACCCGTTGGGTCGGATCCATGTCCAAATGACTTCGACCTGATCCTAGTCTAAGTCGGGACAGGGTCCATGTTATACCTAGTCAAGTTGGGCCTTGTTCTTGGTTGGGGTCCAAGTCATTTGCACCCGACAAGGTATAACATGGTTCCTCCTCGTCTTCCGCATCCCATATTTTATTTATTCACGGACTATTAAAAAACATTTGGGAAATCATGTGGGTCCATATTTTTTGAAAATAAAATGTTTGGGTCACGATTCTCAATACAAAATCGTTGGAGTGATTTTTCTTTAAAAAAAGAACATAAAGAAAATAAAAAAGAAGAAAGAGTTATTGAATGAGATGTTTTTGGAAAAAAAAATTCAACATAAAAAGAAGGAGATTTATAAAAAAGAAAAGGAAGAGGGGGGCTTAGTAGGCTGTGGAGAATTTATGAAAAAAGAAGGACTTGAGTAGTCCTCATTGGTTCAATGCCAGAAAAGGCATAATGCCATGCCATGAGAGGGCATGGTGAATAAGCTCGAAAGCTCAAAGTGTTGTTTAAAAGGGTTGCAGTAGCAGCCAAATCATTGAAGTAAAAATAGGGCAGTCTCATTGGTAAACATTTTAGACCAGCTGGTATTCTTTAATATATATATATATATATATAATTCTAAAAATAAAGAATTTTATTTGTAATGTATTTTTTAATGGTTTTCGTTATTATGACAAAGATTGAAAATTATTTTGGCTATGGATACTTATTTTTATATTTTCACATCTTTTTTTAGAAAATTTTAAAAATACCCCTAAGCAGAAATCAATTTTTTAAAATCAATTTTTTCATTATTTTTCAACTTCATTTGGATGTGCTTTGTTTAATCATTATTTAAATATAATTTTTATATTTTATTAGATTTTTTGTATTTTTTATTCTTTTTGACACTTTTTTTACCGTGTTTGACCTCCCTGGTTAGAATGGTTGAACCAATTCATTAACCGGTTGAACTGCTTCCGAGCCCATGTCCGGTTAACCATTCCAGTTCGATTTTTCCTACACTAAGCCAAATGAAAGAAAATTAATAAGTGAAGGAGTGTAGTAGACACCCAAGAGAAAAGAACAAAAAAGAAAAAGATAAAATCTCAAGGTTTTACCTCTTAAAGCAAACACCTCAAGACCTCATAGCCAATATAACTTGGAAAAGCAAGCTTCAAAAGATTAGCCAAAGATTAACAATGGAAAAACCAAGATATAAAATAGTCACGGAAGGACCAAATCATGACACAACATTCAGAAGCAAAGTTGTTGTAGCAGGATTGAGATTCACCAGACTCCAAGTCGAACCAAATTTGGTGAACAAAGCGCATTTTATATTGCAGTATTTTACTTTGAAGATCAAATTGAAGATAAGGAAAGTAAACAAGAGGAGTGGAAATTGATGATTGATAAACAACTTGAACATATGGAGAAGATCATGGGGGAGCTATTGAAGGAGGTGAAAATATTATTGGTCAAATTTGAATTAAACTAAAGAACTTTTTAATTAAGGGGGATGTCCTCAAAATAATTCAAAAATTATTAAAGGGTATTGTTGTCATTGTTGGGTTTATGTGTCCTATAAAGGTCTTATGAGTGTGTATTTAAATACTTTTATTGCAGTGAAACATAAACTCAGTGGGAGTGTGATCCCTCGAGGACCATACTAAGCGAATGACATTTACTTATACCGGACTCTGCTTATCGATCTAGATCAGTCGGGAGAAAACCCAAGGTACCTGGGCATAAAGAATTAACCGATGAGGGTCTTGGGTCAGCCCTTGATGAAGTTGGAGCTTATGCCTAGATGAGTGAGCCAAATGACTGTGTGACCATTGTGTGTGATGGTAGGCCTACTGAGACGGGGGCCAAAACCTCATCCATGTTCCATCATACAGCATGCATATCGATAGATCGTTCGGAAAAGCCAAATATCCACCTTTGGGTGAAGCATATGCATGTGCAAGAGGTACCCCTATGTGCCATAGAGTTGTAGTCACATCAGGTCGTGGTGACCTTGACTCATCTCTGGGGGAGGGCTTGTAATCCATAGACTGAGATTGTGAACCCTTGATTCATCGGCCTAACTTTGGTAACCTGCTAATGAGTCCCTGCTTGGACTGTGGGTCATAGGAAACACTGGGTCAGTTCAATAAAGCTATTGTGGTCTGTAGTCCACAGTTGAAGGTAGAGTACCCCATAATTACATATCGAATTTCTAAAACTATATGGATCATTTTCCCATTATATTAATTTAATTGTGTTCATTTTATTATTGAATAATTTTAGTTTTATTATTTGATTTTTTATGAATTTCTCAATATTTTATTTATGATTTTTGGACTTATAAAAATACAGTTATTGATTTTATAAGATTGTAAAAATTCATATATTAATTTGTTTAATATTCAAACTATTTATAAAACTCCATTGGGGGCCCAAAATGCACATGGGCCCACCATGTGGCATGTGGGTGGAGGCCCACATGTGCCACAAAGGGGTGGCACGCCCCACCCTTTGGATTCTTTGTTTGCTTTATGTTCAAGTCTGTAAGTTATGGTAAGTTTGATTTGTGACATGTGGCCAAATCTTGGAAAGGAAATATTGATCATGGCTTTATTTGTTTTATAGCAAATTTGCTTTCAAGGGATATAGTCAATTTGAATAAATAGTAAATATTGACCTTATCTTATTATATTTGATAGTATTTATTTACATGATAATATTTGACATATCCTTATGGAATATGTGAGATGGATCACGCAAATTTATGGAATGCATGATATTTATTTTATATAAATATATTGATAGGAAAATTATTTAAGGAAATGAGATAATGGACCAAGCACCTTCCATAACGTTGATGGCCCATCTATAGAATGGATGGTTCAGATCTTTCACGCTACAAGTCACATTGATCAACGGTCTAGATTCAATCTCATGAAAGAGGCAAACTATGGGAAAACCCTAAGAAACCCTAAACCTAAATATTCACTATAAATAGGGGTGTTCTACCCCCATCTCTACACAACTTCTCTCTCTCCCTCTCCCATAATCTCTCTCTTCTAGAGGAGCACGCCTCACTCTCTCTCCTTTATATTTCTCTCTAACTTTCTCTCTCCAATACCCTAAGTAGTACTCTCTCTCCTCTCTAGACCAAAGAAGAAACTAAGGGCCTAAAGAATTAGAGGGAGCCTAAGTTAATTTTGAGGGTTAAGATTTTAAAGGTGGTTACCTAGTTTGGTCGAAATCAACTATCCCAGTTCGAGATTGAAGCTAGAGCGCTGATCTAGTGCCATTGGATGTGGTAACTCGGTAAAGGGTGTAAAAAGCTCGATTGAGGTAATCTCCAACACTCGTTTCTTTTATTTGCTTGTTCTTTTATTTTATATTCTCAAGCACAATATTGGTTGTATAAATGGCATCAAGTAGTTGAGATTTATTTTATTGATGTGCTATTTATTTTTGGAACATCTATGGTTTGTAATAAGACCATCTGTGAGTGATCTTATTGCCAAAACATAAGAGGTGATTATTATTAATAAAAAAAAAAGAATTGTATTTCTCAGCAAAAGATCACATAGGTTTTACTTTCATTGGTATTAGAGCTAGTTACTTGATTGTCATTAGGAGTTTTTTTCTTATTTTTGCTTGAGAATATAAATATATGACTGCTCGTGCCTTCATCTCAGAGATCCTGAAAAACCGAAAGGTTTGATGGGACCAACTTTGTTTCATGAAAAAGGAAAATCAAATTTGTGCTTTATGAGGAAAACTTGCATGAGGTACTCTTTGAGGACCGACCTCGTCCTCCAATTGACGACTCATCTCAAGTCATTAAAGATGAGTACGCCAATTAGAAGAGGAGGAATCTGAGATGCAAACACATTCTTTTATTTACCATGACTGACTCATATGTATGAGTCAATCTATACTGCAAGTGAGATTTATGATAAACTTGTGAGAGAGTATGTTGAACCCTCTCTTATAAAGCAAACTATGGCTATGAGGAGGTATAATGAATTGAAGATGACAGAAGGTACCAAGTTTGCAGATCATGTGCACGTGTTTTGTGCACTAGTCAGAGATCTATAAGACACATGCATGAACCCTAATGAACCTATGCAAGTGACTCATCTTACGAATTCACTTCTTAATTCATGGGAGACCTTCATATTTTCCTTCTCAGCCAGAAGGTTCATCAATACAATCAAAGCAGAAGAGGAGAGAAAAAATTCAAGGCCACTACTGACAACAACTCCAAGGGAAGCCATGCATATGGTAAAATCTCCACCTTCTTTTAAATTTAAGAAGGGAAATGGAAGAAATAATTTTGGAAAGAAAAGAGATTTCAAAATGAGAGATTTTGGAAATAAGGGAGCAAAGAGAGAGACTTGAACTTGCTTTATTTGCAAGAAGTTGGGCCACATAGCCAATAGTTGTCCATTTAACAAATCTGAAGGAACCAACAAGGAATTAACATGTGTGATTTTTTAGTCTATGCTGGCTGACCCCAAGGAAGCCTCTTGGTGTCTTGACTCAGATGCTACGGCCCATGTCACAAACACCAAGGATGGTTTCCATTTTTTCACTCCCATGGGGCCAGGACAGTAGCATATTTACATGGGAGGACATAAGAAAACTGATGTTCTCGGAGTTGGAGATTTTGAGCTGAAACTGAAGAGTGAGAAAACATTGATCCTAAATCAAGCACCTTATACTCCTGATATGAGAAAGTGCTTAGTTTCTGTTATTAAGATGTCTATGGCTGGATTCATAGCCACTTTTATTGGGGAGAAAGTGGTGGTAAAAAAGGGGAAAGATGTGATCATGACTGGACGACTTATACATGGGCTATTTACTATTGAAATAAAATAAAATGTTGCTTATGTCTCGTCCCCTAATGAATTGGATGCTACCCTCTGGCATATGAGGTTAGGACACATTAATATCAAATAAATGGAAAGATTAAAAAAGGACGGGATTCTTCAAAATTATAAGGGAGATTTATCGAAAGTGTACGAGTCTTGTGTGCAAGGAACATTAATAAGGAAAAATACCACCAGGGCAAAAAGAGCTACTAGCGTATTGGAAATCATTCACAGTGACATATGTGGACCTATAAATGTGACTACCAAAAGTGGAAAAAGATATTTTATCTCTTTTATAGATGATCACTCGCGACATGGCTGTGTGTACCTTATTCATGCAAAATTAGAAGCCCTAGAAAAATTCAAAGAATATAAAGCTCAAGTAGATAATTAAATCAACCTGAAAATTAAAGTCCTTAGAGCCGATAGAGGGAGGGGAATACTCATCTGACCTGTTCAAAGAATTGTGCATTGAAAATGTGATCATCCATCAGTACACCATGTCTTATACTCTTGAACAAAATGGTGTAGCTAAGAGAAGGAATAGGACCTTGGTGGAAATGGTGAGTATGATGGGGCATGTAAATCTCTCATTGGAGTTTTGGGGAGAAGCCATATTAACGGCATGTTACATCCTCAACAAGACTCCGACAAAAGCTACCCCACTTACTCCTAAAGAAATTTTCACAAATCGTACTCCCTCATTTGAACACCTGAGAGTTTGGGGTTGCTCAGCCCATGTCTTTATCCCACATCAAAATAGAACCAAATTTGTAACAATCCTAAACTTTCAAAAAAAAAAAAAAGAAGAGAAGAAACTTTTGATAAGTGATGGTCCATATAAGTATTATGGTCCTTAGGGACCATCGCCACTTTTGTTAACTTTTCCTTTCTTTTACCACGTCTTTTAGTGGACGTGGGCTTTAAACATTTGATGTGTAATATAAATGTTACACCTCATGTATGAGGTGTAACTTAATAACATAATATAATAAGGTATATTAAGAAATTAAATAGGTAAGACGTCGCCTAACAACTCCTTTCTCACTCTCCCTCTTACAAACACAGTGAGCTCCTCTCTCTAGCCGAATTTTTATCGGAAGCTCCATCTCAAATATTTTAGGTAAGTGACTTCATTAACTTGAAAAATAATCAGTTCGTTTTAAAAATGAAATGAAATAATTACTTCTACTTATTATCATGAATTTTAGGCGCGATAAATTTTATGCGCAAGCGACCTCATTATTTTGAAAAATAATCTTTTAATAAAAGTGTGATATTTTATCTATGTTAGAAATTTTAAATGCTGTAAATTCTTAGAAATAAATTTATTTTCTTGTCTATTGTTAGAGAATTTTAGATACTGTAAAATTAATAGAAATAAATGTGATATTTCTGCTTTTAGTCAAATTGTGAGATTTCTTTCCACTGTTTTTGAATATTTAGACATTGTAAATTTCATGTGCAAATGACTGTCTTATTATTTGAAAATTTATATTTTTGCATTTGATTATAGCATTGTCTGTGAAATGTTTATTTGCAAATTGACATCTCATAAATTGTGATAATTTCGTATTTTTGAATTTCTATAAGAGTTTTTCTATACATATTTGATTGGCAATTATGCTAAAATGTCTTTACGAACAGCTACCTTTCTAAATTTGAGCCCAAAATATTTGACTGGTTATTTTTGAGATGTTATTGAAAATGACTGTTATTAATGGTTTCAGTGAAATTCATATTACTAATTTCAGTGATATGCTGAGTACATGATATTGCTGCTTTCGAATGTTTGAAAAGATTTAGAAATACTTTAAGTATGCAAGTGGACTTATCCGGTTCGTCGGTGAGGTATAAGTGGACCTATCCAGTACGCCGGTAGGGATTAAGTAGACTCATCTGGTACGCCGGTGAGGTATAAGTGGATCTGCAGGGATTAAGTGGACCTATCTAGGACGCTGATAGAGATTAAGTGGACCCATCAGGATGCTGATGGGGTATATAGGTGACCTACTTGAAACGCCAGTAGGGTATTTTGTGAAATGTTTTGAATTATTCACTACCGTTAAAATGTTATACGCATTTCAATTATTCAAATTATACTTAATTATGCATTTTTTAAAGTAAAATTGTTGATGCATTTCTGTTAATAGATCTCCTTTTTAAAAATATTGATATCTTTCAACCATGATTATTTTTAGGATTATGATGATCACTTACTGAGTAGCCAAACTCATCAAATTATGGTAAATATTTTTTCAGGATAACTACGGTTTCATTTTGAGTGCTCGTCAGGATCAAATCTAGAAGATATTGTAGTTGTGCTTAAATTTTCTTTTGTTACTTTGTAAGAATTCGCCACTGTAAATTTGTCCTATCAAGAGATGTATATATGTTTTGACTGTCACATCTCAGGAATACAAGTATTATAAATTCTTGAGGCATGACAAAATTGCAACTCAAAACTGTCAAATCCATTTTCATTGGTTACCCAGATTATGGTAAGGGGTATCGATTCTACAACCTTGAAATAGGTGCGGTTATTGAAAGCCACGATGCTCACTTCTTCAAAGAAGAGTTCTTTGAAGCAAGAGTGAGTAGAAAACAAACCGACTTTTATGAGGATGCTCAAAACAGAGATGTAGTTTGAGACCCTGAACCTGAAACTTCTAAACCAACCCAATCTGATCCTGAACTCCCTATAGAAAGAGAACATTTTCTTGAACCAAGACAGAGTAACCGAGTTAGTAGATCACCTCTTTACCTAGAAAAATTTGTCTACCTTGGAGAACATTTTGATAAGATTGGGGAAGATTCAGATTCAAAACCTAGAACTCACTGTGAAGCCTTGACCTGTCATGAAAGGGAATACTGGGTAGAAACCATGAAAGATGAGTATGCTTCCATTAGCCAAAACCATGTATGGGAATTAGTACCTCTACCTCATAAACATAAGGTCATTGGTTGTAAGTGGATTTTCAAGGAAAAGTTGAACTGTGAAGGGAAAATAGAAAAAATACAAGCTAGGTTGGTTGCAAAGGGTTTCACCTAAAAAGATGGGATAGATTATGATGAAACTTTTTTTTTTATTGCCAAATTTCCATCCATCTGAATCCTTATAGTTATAGCTGCCCATTTTGACTTTGAGGTTCATCAAATGGATGTCAAAACAGCCTTTCTAAACAGGGATTTAGAAGAAGAAATTTACATGACCCAACCTGAGGGATTTGAAGAGAAAGGGAAAGAGAACCTAGTATGTAAACTTAATAAATCCCTTTATGGCTTGAAATAGCACTGTAACAATGGTATATAAAATTCCAATAGACACTTGCTCTTGCAGAGTTCTCCACAAATAATGAGAATTATTGCATATATCACAGGGTCAGTAGGATTGATGTGGTCTTTATATCATTATATGTGAATGATATACTAATTATTAGTAACTCAATTACCCTAGTAGTAGAGATGAAAAATTTCCTTGCACAACACTTCAATATAAAGGATCTTGGAGAAGCTTTATATGTGTTGGGCATCAAGATAATAAGAAACAGGAAAGAGAAGACTATCCAACTTTCCCAGACAACCTACTATAAGAGAATTCTAGAAAAGTTTGATTTGAGTATATGTAAGCCTATCTCTACCCCAATTGACAAAAAGATGAAGCTTAATAATAAGATGTGCCCTGCCGAAGACATGGATATAAGATCCATAGAGAGAGTATTATACAGGAGTATAGTTGGGTCCCTTAAGTATGTTATGACGAGAACAAGGTCTGACTTGTCCTTCGTCATGAGTCTGGTGAGCCGTTTCCAAAGTAATCTAGGAGATAAACATTGGAAAGCTGTAAAAAGAATTCTCAGATATTTAAAGGGGACCATGAACTATGCGCTCACATATAAAGGGGAACTGAAATAGAAATAGAGGGATATTCAGATGCAAGTTATCTCGTGGATCCAGATGATGCGAAGTCTACATTTGGGTATGTATTTGTGCTTGGAAGGGGTGCAGTTTCTTGGAAGTTAAAGAAACAAGATATTGTGGCCTTGTCCATCATGGAATCCGAGTATGTGGCATGCTGTCTAACAACCAAGGAAGCCATATGGATTACCAATTCTATTTATCAACTTAATTTTCATCTTGTACGTTGTGAGGCAGTACGAATTTTTTGCGACAACATTGTGGCTTGTGTCTCTAAGGAGCCTCGGTTTCACAAGAACTCCAAGCATATTAAACCTTATTTTTATCACCGGAGAAATGAGGTGAGATTGAAAGAGATCGAGATCAGCTACATATCTACAGATTTGATGATTGCAGACCCTCTGACTAAGGGAGTTGTCCCTAATATTTTTGTAAGACATGTGAGAGAGATGGGGATGAGAGAAAGTGAGAAAGAGAGAATGTAAGGCCTTTAAAAGCTAAGTGGAAAATGTTGGGTTTATGTGGCCTTTAAAAGTCTTATGAGTGTCTATTTAAATACTTTTATTGTACTGAAACATAAACTCAGTGGGAGTATGGTCCCTCGAGGACCATACTAAGCGAATGACGTTTACTTATACCAGCCTGTGCTTATCGATCTAGGTCAGTCGGTTGGAAAACCCAAGGTACCTGGGCATAAAAATTAACCGATGAGGGTTTTGGGTTAGCCCTTAATGAGGTCGGAGCTTATGCCTAGATGAGTGAGCCAAAGGACTGTGTGACAATTGTGTGTGATGGTAGGCCTACTGAGACGGAGGCCAAAACCTCATCCATGTTCCATCACACAGCATGCATATCGATAGATCGTTCGGAAAAGCCAGATATCCACCTTTGGGTGAAACATATGCATGTGCGAGAGATACCCTTATGCGCCATAAAGTTGTGGTCGCATCAGGTCGTGGTGACCTTGACTCATCTCTAAGGGAGGACTTATAATCCACGGACTGAGATTGCGAGCCCTTGATTCATTGGCCTAACTTTGGTGACCAGCTAATAAGCTACTGCTTAGACTGTAGGTCATAAGAAACACTGAGTCAGTTCAATAAAGCTAGTGTGGTCTGTAGTCCACAGTTGAAGGTGGAGTACCCCATAATTACATATCAAATTCCTAAAACCATATGGATCCTTTTCCCATCATATTAATTTAATTGTATTCATTTTATTATTGAATAATTTTAGTTTTATTATTTGAATTTTTATGAATTTCTCAATATTTTATTTATGATTTTTGGACTTATAAAAATACAGTTATTGATTTTATAAGATTGTAAAAAATCATATATTAATTTATTTAATATTCAAACTATTTATAAAATTCTATGGGGGGCCCAAAATGCACATGGGCCCACCATGTGGCATGTGGGTGGAGGCCCACATGTGCCACAAAGGGGTGGCACGCCCCACCCTGTGGATTCTTTGTTTGCTTTATATTCAAGTCTTTAAGTTATGGTAAGTTTGATTTGTGGCATGTGGTCAAATCTTGCAAGGGAAATATTGATCATGACTTTGTTTGTTTTATAGCAAGTTTGCTTTAAGGGATATAGTCAATTTGAATAGATAGTAAATATTAACCTTATCTTATTTATATTTGATAGTATTTATTTACTTGATAATATTTGACATATCCTTATGGAATATGTGAGATGGATCATATAAATTTATGGAATGCATGATATTTATTTTATTTAAATATATTGATGGGAAAATTATTTAAGAAAATGGGGATAATGGACCAAATACCTTCCATAACTTTGATGACCCATCTATAGAATGGATGGTTCTGATCTCTCACCCTACAAGTCTCCTTGATCAACGGTCTAGATTCAATCTCATGAAAGAGACAAATTATGGGAAAACCCTAAGAAACCCTAAACCTAAATATTCACTATAAATAGGGGTGTTCTACCCCCATCTCTACATAACCTCTCTCTCTCTCTCTCTCCCGTAATCTCTCTCTCTCACCTCTCTCTTATAGGGGCATGCTCCACTCTCTCTCCTCTATATTTCTCTCTCTAACTTTTTCTCTCCAATACCCTAGGTAGTACTCTCTCTCCTCTCTAGACATAAAAAGAAACTAAGGGCCTGAAAAATTAGAAGGAGCCTAAGTTAATTTTGGGGGTTAAGGTTGAGTAGAGATTTTAAGGGTGGTTACCTAGTTTGGCCGAAATCAGTTATCCCAGGTCGTGATTGAAGCAAGACTATAAATCCAGTGCCATTGCATGTAGTGACTCGGTGTGGGGTGTAAAAAGCTGAGTTGAGGTAATCTCCGACACTCTTTTCTTTTATTTGCTTGTTCTTTTATTTTATATTCTCAAGCACAATATTAGGTTGTATGAATGGCAAGTTGAGATTTATTTTATTAATGTGCTATTTATTTTTGGAACATCTATGGTTTGTAATAAGACTATATGTGAGTGATCTTGTTGCCAAAACATAAGGGGTGATTATTATTTATAAGAATAAGAAAAATGTATTTTCCGACAAAAGATCACATAGGCCTTACTTTCAATCATTTTGGCTAACTGGACCATTGTATAGTATTAGAAATCATTTTGGAATGGAAAATTGGGCTAGACTGCATTTCTACAATATGTTGTCCCAATGTATAAAGCATCCATCTTAAAGATGGATGCAAATAGGTGTCCATCTAAAAACAATTGAAACTAACAGTCCAAATGTTTTTTTTTTTTAATATAATCATTGTTTTTATTTTTTTTATTATTATTTTTAAATATTCATGACTTCCATGTTAGAGATTATATGTCCTTAAAATTTGGGTCCGAAAATCTATCTCAAAAATAGATTTTTTAATAGTCAACTCATTTCTACATGGACTAATAGAAACCATGTTTTTTGGAGTTGGGAGAAAGGAAGAGTCATTTTAGAACTAGCCATGTTCCAACTGATGCATGAATGGAAAGTTGTAAAAAAAATCTTCTATCAATAAAGGTATTTTGTAGTTGAAAGGCAACGAAAAAAGAGTGAGAAGATTACAGGAAGAAGGAGAAGGAAAGGGAAATTAGTGGGAGGATTTGAGGTAATATAGGGGCTCCATAGCATCTCCCTCTTTATGATTGTCGATTTAATTTGTGTCTATAAATACGAAGTTTCTTATTTGAGTATATTTAGTTTTTAAATATTTTCTCTTTAAAGTTAAGGAATGTAATTTTGATAAAAGTTGCATGCTTCCCGATCCTTATTGGGAAAGTATATAATGAGACTATTTACCTTTTGTATAAGATGGTTACAATTAATCTTGATTATTGGATGTCAAATCGGGCAGTTGTATTCATTCTATTAAACAAACTCAAAGTTCAAAAGAAATTTTTTCGAACTTTGTAACACACCTAAGCTATCAGATTTCACATTAGATGGTTGTAAGTAATTGTGATTTCTATGTACAAAAGAAAAATGGTCTGATTGTATACAATCCCATCTTTATTTCCTTTTCTTAATAATTTTAGAACCTCTTAAAGTTTACGCCTCGGAATACTGTGCCGTGCTTCCTCTTCCTCCCACATCCCATGTTTTATACAACTTTAAACCCAAAAAAATGACTATTTCCTAAAAATATACACATTTATTACTCTAATGCTTTTGACCTTAGATGACATGCACTTGGCACTATGAGAAAAGAAAAATGACAAAATTTAAACATCAAACTAAATTTACAATATGTTTTCTATAGGGTCTATATACTATAGCACATTTCATATCCTACCTGGATATGAACAGCTCCCTCAAAGGTTGGGGAGCATCATCATAGTATTCATTACCGTTTGAATATATTCTTGTCAATTGTCCCAAATTTACATGACTAAGAAGGAATTCAAAACTATGAAGGCTAATTCTTTGAGTCTTTCATTGGTTAAGTTGGACCCATGTCCTACCATTAATAGGAACTCTCAATCTTAGTGAAACTTTAAGCATATGCTTAACTGTGAAGAGGTACTTCCTTGGTATTATCCTTTCATGAGATAAAATTAGTGTAGAAACAACAATGATGGTTATTTATATCACTTGTTATAAAATAGAGGAAGTTAGATATAATAAATTTAAAGAAAATTATGGATACTCTCTAAATTGTATTTTGTAGACATTTCACCATCCAATACTTTTAGTATTATATCACTCATTAAAATTCTCTCTCTCTACCCACTTGATATTGCTCTCTCTCTCTCCACCCAATATAAGTCTCCCTCTCTCTTTCTCGCCACCCAATATAACTCTCTCTCTCTCTCTCTCTCTCTCTCTCGTTGAAAAAATATGATCTCGCACAAAACTGTACCAGACCGGCTTCTGGCTTATGGAAATCCAAAAGTATGCTTGACCGGCTTTTGGAATTCTAGAAGCCTCATAGTTGGTCCGACAGACTATTTTGCCAGACCGAAGCAAAAAACTTCAGTCCATCGCAAAAGTGTGCCGGATTAGCCGCAAGGCTTCTAGATTTCTAGAAGCCAAAAGCCGGTCCATTTTCTTGACTTCAGTCAGGCACATAAGTATTCCAGACCGGTCATTAGGATTCTGGATATCAAGAAGCCAAAAGCCGTTCCGGCATACTTTTGTGTTGGAGGGTATTTTTTCAATTGCGCGAGAGAGAGAGAGAGAGAGATTAAAGGGTAAGGCAAAGGGGGAATAGTAGTTTAGTCTTTAAAACATTAACTTTTTTACTCTTGGTAAAAGCAAGAAAAAATAGTAACTGGGTTATGAATAAGATACTAAGGGCGCGTTTGTTTTTCTGAAAGATATTTTTAAAAAAATTGAATATTTTGTTCTGGAAGGTTTAAATAAGTTCTAGGTACTGTGTTTGATAACCTGCTGGAATGTTAAGATACTTTTGGGTATTGTGTTTGATAACATGTGCATATTAACCATATAAATACAAGTATATAACNTAAAATAATATCATATAATATAATATTTATTATAAATATAATATAAAGATATTTTATATATTACACATAATATATACCTATAATATAG